>JAFMSR010000008.1:4819943-4835801 GCA_022818135.1 Saxidomus purpurata | reverse complement strand
CCAAGGCGCTTAAAGAAAAGAAGGCAATCTTAGAAATAGATTATGTAATTTTCGTCTGGCCAAACTTACCAAAATCATACCTGCGCTCGCTGTAGCATACTAAGTAAGAACCCATTCTACGGAATTAGGTCCCCAGATCCCAACCCGGTCTCCTTTCTTTAATCCAAGCAGCTAGACGGTCACTCCGAAAAGAACAGTTTACTTTCATCTACAGTTGTTGATTATTTGAATTAATTGTACATGCATATATAACTAAAAGAAACTTCTAATGCACCACCTGTCCCTTTCCTTCTTTCTTTATTTTTTTGGCTGTCTGTGCACAAAACTATCATTTTTGCATTTATGAAGACTTTGGGTAGTCCGTTACATGAATTTCAAAAAATTCTAGTGTTATTTAGTTAGTAGTGTTCCCAAGCAAGATACACATATTTTCCCATTACCTCTCTCCCTCTTCGAGGTTGATTCCATCTGGAGTTTTGCAATTGAGAATAAATTAATTAGTACATTGTATAAATAAAATAAATAGAAACAAAATTAAGGCAGTAGTTGCTTTTTATTGAATTAAAGGCCAGTCAGTTGCCACAATCTGTTGATCAACACTACAATCAACGCTATCAAGTACACCAGTGCCAATCTATGTACGCAAGAAGTGTTTTTCTTGTTTTATTTAAATAACTTTTGGATGATAAAAGATGGTTTTATTTTTCCTAACCTTACATGAAGTGATAATTATATTTAAAAAAAGATGGGAGGTAAAAGTTTGCTTTTGACAACGGAAATGTTTATTGGCTGGGTAATGTACGTATTGAGAAATGCGAATCTCGACATATTTTGGCGAGAGATCAAATAATAGCATTAAAAGTATTATGTCTTTATACGAAATGCAATATTTTTTCTCGAGATCTGCGTCAGCTGTAACGATATCTCGATTAAATATGTTAGTTTTAAAAGGTGTTATCTTTTATAACCGGGTCAATGCTGTGTTACATGTAGAAAACTCTGCCTTGAGAAACTCAGTGTATAAACCATGGAATAAAAAATCAAATTATTTTTATTTCTTGTTGATATGTAGACAGCAGAATAACACATTCTAGAAGGTACTAAATTTTAAATCAAATTTGAAGTAATCGACTATTTTGTGTTTTGGAAAAGCTACTTTCGTTTTTAAATGTTCGGTCGAAATTGTAACAACATGAAGAAAACTCAGGAAATGCTTTGTTTCAAAATACTGCGCCATGTATACAAAAACTCGTGAATGTACTTCTTTGGATAAATCAGAGTTACTAAACAACGTGTTCAAATAGTAGTCTGGGGCGTTAATGACTTCCGTTTTCTTTGGGTCAACAGTATTTTAATAACATTGCATTTACAGGCATGCAGTTTACCTGATCACCGTTCCTTGTAGGACAGTACAAAGGCCCATCCTTCATAAGAAACTGTGTCCACTATCTCCACACAGTCAGATCAGTAGCGGGCCTCGAACTTACAACATTCAATTAGTGAAAGCTTTAGCTATTACAAATCAGAAAACTTAACCCCTCTACCAAGGAAGTGGTTCTACAGCATAGCTTTGTACTCTTTTACTGTTACACTTTTGATAAAACATGTATTCTTGGTTTCAAAGACATAAGCGCTGACTTAGAATCACAGTTTCGAACCTCAAGCCTACCAACCTTACTGCATTAGGTTGTGCCAGAGCCGTCGAATTTTTTCTTTCAAAAACTCAAAGGTGGGCCATTGAAGCTGCAGGTTGCTTGCTCGCACACTGTTTGAGATACGTATGTAGTTATTTTACAATTTGAAGTGACAGCGACAAGGCCGCAGAACATGCAGAAATACGTTTTCTAAAGTCGTAAATACATGCACGATAACTGAACTAGATATCTAGTTTTGATAACATTATGAGAGATATAAGTTACTCATAGTGCACTTTACAAGAAATTGTTGACATTCTTCAACTATAGTCAGCACATGGGTCATGGTTGTGATACTACCGCTATTAAACAGTGAACGTGTCAACAATGATTGCCCCTAATTTTTGTCTTTATTAGATACAAAAATAAAAATGTCAAATCTATATAGTATTTTTTGTGTTTTGTGTGCATTGTTTTATGACGAAGCGTTAATTCATTAATTTTTTTCAGATGGTTTATGTGCTTCACGTGATTTGTTTTCCAACTAGTTGTGTTTCGGATTGTTTATGCGTTCCGGATGGTTAAAGTAGTTCAGATAGTTTAGGTGTTTCAGATGATATATGTGTTCCAGATGATATATGTGTTCCAGATGATATATGTGTTCCAGATGATATATGTGATTTAGATGGTTTATGCGATTCAGTTGATTTCAGTGCTTCATATGGTTTATATGCATATTTCAGATTATCCGTGTGCTTCAGATCGTTGTATGTGTTTCAGATGATTATGTGCTTCAGATTATCCGTGTGCTTCAGATCGTTGTATGTGTTTCAGATGATTATGTGTTTCAGATTATCCGTGTGCTTCAGATCGTTGTATGTGTTTCAGATGATTATGTGCTTCAGATTATCCGTGTGCTTCAGATCGTTGTATGTGTTTCAGACGATTATGTGCTTCAGATTATCCGTGTGCTTCAGATCGTTGTATGTGTTTCAGACGATTTTGTGCTTCAGACTATCCGTGTGCTTCAGATCGTTGTATGTGTTTCAGATGATTATGTGCTTCAGACTATCCGTGTGCTTCAGATCGTTGTATGTGTTTCAGATGATTATGTGCTTCAGATTATCCGTGTGCTTCAGATCGTTGTACGTGTTTCAGATGGAGACAACATGGAAGGACAAGTTATTGGTAGCAGGTATTGACTTTGGAACAACATTCACGGGCTTCGCTTTCTCGACCCTTTCAGACTATGAGAGGGACAAAACATACAGTATGACCAATCGGTGGAAATCTGGAGACCTATCAATGTATGATGTGAATTTTCCCTTTGTTTTTAAATCAGTAAATATTTTTATTAGTTATTTAAGTACTTATGTGCAGGAGCATTTGTTTGTTAAAATGTAGGTTAAACAATCAAGTTAAAAACTGTGAACACACTTTAAGCTTCATTTTGCCTAATCTACCCGAATATAGGATATTATGTTTCCCTAAGTCAACATTTATCTGATACTGTGTTATCAGGGTTAAATTTGTAAAATAACAATTGGTCATAGTGTTTATCTACTGACGAACCATTCACATTGTGCGTTCATTCGTCAGTCCGTATGTCTGTCCGCAGCCAAAACCCTTCGATGGATTTTCAAATCCTTATAATAATCGAAGGATGAAACACGCACAAATCCTAGGTTTCTAGGTCTAAGATCAATGTCAAAATGTACAAGTTTAAAAGTCTTGAAAGGGAACCAAATGTACAGTAAATACAGTATATAGGCATCGGATATACATCCAAACCCTAAATTCCTATACAAAATTAAATATTCATCTTGCCCTTAAAAACTCAAAGATACTCTGTGTTGCAGAACACACAAGACGCCGACTTGTTTGCTGTTGAAACCGGATAAGTCTTTCCATTCATTTGGTTATGATGCGGAAAAGAAGTACGCTGAACTCGCCGAAGACGAAAATCATAAAGACTGGCATTTCTTCCGGCGTTTTAAAATGAAACTTTATAAACCAAGTGACAGGGTAAGTTTTGGGTTCTCAGTAGTTACAGTGTATATAGCATGGTCTGTTGTTCGTCCAAGAAACAAAACAAGAGTTTCAATGTGATTCAGTTAGGGACGCGCTTTTCATTTTGTTAAGGACAATTTTTGCTTTGAACAAACCAAATATGCTCTTTAAATAGGACATCATTCCAGTCAATGCGTTCAACAAAATATATCAGATAAATATTAAATTCGGTTCAAAGCTCAATGATAAATAATTAACAGTATATTTTTTAACCTATTCAGAATGCGTGCGGTCTGTCTCTCCAAAGCAAGATAAAAGACATGGAAGGCCGTGACTTTGATGCAATGACGGTGTTCTCTTATTCCATAGACTATATGAAGAGAAAAATTATAGAACTAGTAGGAGAAAGGTTTCCAACAGTCAGGGAAGATGATATACACTATGTTCTCACTACACCAGCGATCTGGAGCGAACAAGCGAAACTATTCATGCGAAAAGCTGCACGAAACGTACGTTCTAATATTTAAATTTTCAAATTTAAATCAGGCATTTTAATTATTATAATTTTTAATAAATCGGAATGCTGATTATTGATTCGGGAGGATGATTTTCATAAATAATCAGCATTCCTTTGTAACTGCTCCAAATCAGCGGCAGTCTGCCTAAACACAACCTTCTATCATTCACACGTAACTTAATATAGTTGGATGAGATTCAAATTAATCTTACAAACACAGATCAATAGATATATCAGCAAAACCTGTACTTTTGAAATATAAATGTACGTCAATTTGATGATTTGAAACTGCAATTGAATTATTTATTATAAGCTGAATGCACAATAATGTCTACGCAGTACTGAACGTACTACATTTTTAAGTGGAAGTAACCGGCTGCTGTCTGGAGATTAAAGTTACTACCCTACAGTTATGTGATCCATAAGCCGGATTGGCTCTCGTTGAGGTCGGATCA
Organism: Saxidomus purpurata; assembly: GCA_022818135.1. Lineage (NCBI taxonomy): Eukaryota > Metazoa > Mollusca > Bivalvia > Venerida > Veneridae > Saxidomus > Saxidomus purpurata. The sequence goes on along the minus strand of JAFMSR010000008.1, from coordinate 4,831,185 downwards.
TACTCGTGCTATACGCACGCACGTCAAGCAAATCCGGCATTCTGGATCACGTTACTTTAAGGATGTCTGCTACGTTGTTCTGCACATGCGCTAACTATCGGAAGTGAGCAAATGTCGTAAAATAGCTAACCACTGAAAAAATGATCTGTAAACTTTCAAAAAGTATAGGTCCTACTTTATTTCACTGTTTTACATGCAGTAATCACCAATGAGTCTCATTTCGTAGTGTACAACCTATTATGTTTCAAATATCACAAGTTATTGATTAATCTGCGGAGTACCGATGACGTCATAAACGGTGTATTTCTGCGAAGGTCAAACTCAAAGTGCTAAAAACTTTTATTTTATAAAGCGGTTTGAAAGGTTAGATGCGCATTTATATTGTTGATGTTGACGCTGGATGTGTTTGTATCACCTTCCAGTTACGTAAGTATTTATTTCTCACTTGTTATTAGAGAATAAGATCACTTTTTCGATATAATTAGACCCGGAAGTAAAACTGACACCGGTGAACCAAGTTATATTTTGATCACATAAATTCAAATATACTGTAGATATAATCTATTCTAGACATGGGAAAATAAGCCAGGAAGAATGATTTCAAAAACATTTTCTTATCCTGCCGAGGACTTGCAACCTGTGCTGTAGTGGATGCCTGGTTGATAAGGAATTTCAACAGCCTTACTGTTGGACTAGCTATTTACTTTAGCCCATGGAAATATTATAATGATAATAACATATCATGTGTATATTCTATTACATATAATTATAACTATACTGCTGTTGATGCAGAGTGATGATGATGATGATGATGATGATGATGATTTTGTTCAAAGCTAAAGAGATGCATTTGAGGATGATAAAATACTTTGTTACTAAATCTGAAAAGGCTTCTTGTGGTTGCAGTAAACACCATGGTATATAAACTGCTTGTTCTAAAGTTGTAGATTCTAGTAAACATATTGCATATGACCTACCTACACCAAAGATGCATGGCACTGTTTGTAGAGGAATTAGTTATTAAGAATAAAAATTCAAAGTAAAAATGTATGCATGTGCACACTATGTCTAGTAAAAAACTTGCCATAAATTCTGGTTTATGAACTGGTGATTGTTCCCTGGGCTTCCCAGCTTAATGAACTTATATCAAATTGAGTTCACAGTCACTAAGGACATTATCTTTATAGATTTTTCCTTTGCTTTAGACAGCCCACCATGCAGACCAGATGCTGAAAACAACTACTTACAATGGGTGCATTGTCTTCATCAGCCTCAACAAGTTGGGCCAATATTGGTTAAGACACCAAGGAAATGCCATTTGTTTGCTTATGTGCTGAAGGACAAGATACTGTTGACAGAGCTGAATGTAATACTACATGTATTATGTCCTTTTTGTTTCTTCATTTAAATATAACAAATGAAAATGTGAATTTATGATTCAGATCTGCTTTTGAATTCTAACTTGCATAGTTTTTGCCAAAAATTGTTTCTCAATACTTGCTAGGTAGTCACATACTCTGTTACATATTTTTATAAATGGCAGGAAAATGTATGTAGTTTCATATCTTTTTCTTTTACAGGAACTCAGCTATTTTACTTGATAGAGGAAAGTCAATGTACTTGGAAAGCAGCAGAGTGTACATTTAAAATTCACAATACAGCTGAATGTCCACCTGTAGATGCAAGATACATGTACACAAAATGCACATCAGGTATTTATTTTTTATGGTCTGCAAGGGTTTCAAATACTCCCAACAGTGCTTTTCTAATAAAACTCTATATAACAATTGAATTTTTTGAATACCATGGTATGATATCTTGAGATTTTGAGTTTTAAGGATAATTGGCTGCACAATAACCCTATTATAAATGCCATAATATCACATTTTGCAATATACATCTACTTCTTTGTAAACTGCAGTTATTCTCATACACAAACTGTATTGTCTTTTACAGATGAATACATGCATATATAAGGATTGAAAGTACTTACATGTTAAAAGTACCTAAACAGCATTCAATAGCAGATCTTTATAAGATACTTTTGTGTCACTATTACTCATGATTGATCATATGTGTATGGTCTCAGAATACAAATTGATATTTACTTTTGTAATGTCAGTATCTGATACATACAGAGAGTTTCATCTTCAAATTTTTTAAATTATGGGATTATGTTTACTTCTGTTTACACATTTGTTTTTAGATGCATATTGACAATGCAGCTGGACTGAACTAATGATCTGTTTGCTTGGTATGCAATATGGCTAAATTTAATAGGTAAGAATTGCATGTGTTTCTAAACAAACAAAACAGGATTAGTATGTTCAATTCATGTGCCCTCATTTCATAAATAACAACTATACAGACACCTAATGTGTACCCAACATACTTGCATTAAACAAGAAGTTTTGTTTGGGTTGTATAAGCTAGTATTCTAGGACAATGTGATAAAAACATCTTCAAACACTGTTGCTATTTCTCAATAACTTCACCATACATTTTCATCTGTAACTCCAGCAAGTCCATTCAACACTAAAGTCAAACTAAAGATGGGTGTTGTAAATGAGTAGTGCAATTATGCAAAACCATTTTTTTTTATTTGAATAATGTTATACTTTGTTTCTATTAAAGATCAATTAAAAGCATTATTTTATTTAATCAAAATGCAAATAATATGATCTCAGTTGCATGTAACAGGGGAATGTTTTTAATTTCAGGTGAACATGAGAGTATTAGTATATAGTGAAATGGAGGGATTGCTGAAAAAATGGGACAAATTACAGAAACTGTGTGACAATCATCCCTAGATGGTTATAATATACCATAAATTTATAGAAGACTTAAAGTGTTTTTCAAAGTTGGAAGTCATTTCTTGAAAACCATTTTAAACCTGGCAAATATGTATCATTTATATGTATTACTGACTGTTCTGTTGTTTTTTTTAGTGATTTTCAATCTCAGTACCATTATTTTCAACATTCATGTAATAAAAAAATATTTGGTTTTACCTAATGGAATAAATAGGAGATAATGATGGTTAACTATGACTTAATAATGTTTTTGCATTCCCAAATATGGTGACATAGTTTGTTGAAGCCTAGCGCCAAAAAAAGCCTGGATAGGTACCTTTTTTAAGGTTTTATTTTGATGGTGATATGTTCCCCTTGATGTATGTTGATTTTCAGAAAATCGTTGAAATCCCTTCACTGATTTAAAGGTCGTCGATATGCATGAATTAAGTGCCATTCTGAAAATAAGTGGGTGGGGTAATTCAATTTTAACATTTTGCATTTCGGCAACTATTTGTTCCGAGTCAATTTTTTTAGTGATTTTCAATCACAGTACCATTATTTTCAACATTTATGTAATAAAAAATGATTGGTTTTACCTAATGGAATAAACAGGAGATAATGATGGTTAACTATGACTTAATAATGTTTTTGCATTCCCAAATATGGTGACATAGTTTGTTGAAGCCTAGCGCCAAAAAAAGCCTGGATAGGTACCTTTTTTAAGGTTTTATTTTGATGGTGATATGTTCCCCTTGATGTATGTTGATTTTCAGAAAATCGTTGAAATCCCTTCACTGATTTAAAGGTCGTCGATATGCATGAATTAAGTGCCATTCTGAAAATAAGTGGGTGGGGTAATTCAATTTTAACATTTTGCATTTCGGCAACTATTTGTTCCGAGTCAATTTTTTTAGTGATTTTCAATCTCAGTACCATTATTTTCAACATTTATGTAATAAAAAATGATTGGTTTTACCTAATGGAATAAACAGGAGATAATGATGGTTAACTATGACTTAATAATGTTTTTGCATTCCCAAATATGGTGACATAGTTTGTTGAAGCCTAGCGCCAAAAAAAGCCTGGATAGGTACCTTTTTTAAGGTTTTATTTTGATGGTGATATGTTCCCCTTGATATATGTTGATTTTCAGAAAATCGTTGAAATCTGAACACAACGTAGCAGACATCCTTAATAGCGTTAGAATTTATAAACCCTATTGAATTTCTATGCTTTTCAGTGAAATAGAATTTACTGAAATTTATCAGTGAAATTAGTGAGGGTTTCTGCAGGTGTTATAACATTAAAATAAAACATGCATAAACGCTATTCTAGCATAAAAATCCACATAAATAAGAACAAATTGCTCTTACTGGTACGACGCTCAACAAAGCGCGAGACAACGTTCGTGTTGTTTACGTCACATTTATGACATCACTGGCGTTTTAAGCCCGGCACTGATAACGCTGTGCTTCATGAAAGATTTAAGGACAGGTTCATGGATAACAATGGCACTGTTATAAGCAAAAACGAAATCAGGTTATAACAGCGCGTGAATCTCCCCGTTAACTCACGTCTTTCCTTCTGTTAAAACACCTGCAAAATGGGCAAAACAACAAATGCGACAATTACTGTTATCTCTCTGAAGGGCTATTGATTATGATAGCTATTCTATGATATTCTGTTGTAAACCAGTTAGTTAAATTAAGATATAGGCGTTCCTATTATTGCTTTAGTGTTCGCAATGGATCACATTATTTCAGTCAATCAACAATCAACAGTGTGATATCGAATGTGTATATGGTTAAGGTTAGCAATAGAGGGCCATCTCTGCCCTCTTGTTTGAAAATCCAATTTAAACACAATGCATATTAGAGTAAGAAAAACAAAACTTTTCTTTTAAGGCTTGCACGGAATTTACTTTTAATACAATCCATGGCATACGCTATATACGGATTTTTTATATTAACATGCAGTTCGGACAGACTGACTAGCTTTCCAAAGCCTCGCCTTTAACAAATACTAGTAATAAGAATAGGCTTCCTTTTTCAGGCTCGTATTCCCACTGAAAGATTGCGAATAGCGCTTGAACCGGAGTGTGCTGCGGTGTATGTACACACGAATGAGTTACCTGCCCTAGATGCGATGTCACGAGACAAAATGACAATGAAACCAGGATCATGTCATGTTATTGTTGACTTAGGAGGTAATTGAAATTTATGTCTTATTTGATCATAGACGAAGGATGAAGGAACTACACAAGTGGGACTTTGAACGCCCTTTATTTTTATACCCCCAGAACACAAAGTGTACGGGGGTATACTGGATTCAGCTTGTCTGTCCGTCTGTTCACCTGTTCGTCTGTCCGTACATATCTAGGAGCCATTAGGAGGTTAGGGTTTGTGTGCAGCTTAGCATTCTGGGGTTTGCTTCAGTTCATTCCGTCATTGTTAGGTTAAAATCGGTCTTGTTGGGTTACAAAATGGTCCTGTGGGGTAAAAAGAAGAACAAAGAAAGATCAAAGGGATAACCTCACGAAAGTCGTCTCGTAAGTACGTCCGTCTGTCAGTCCGTCTGTCTGTCTGTCGACGGAATCTTGTGGACACTAAATCCCCAATACCCCTAGTCAGAATTTAATGATACTTTACAGAAGTGCTAAGTACAATGCCTAGTTGTGCAAGGTCAATGCTTCGGGTCTCTAGGTCAAAGGTCAAGGTCACAGTGATAGTTTTATTTCGTTGTTTTGTCATAAAATGTACATATCCCATCTTTTTCGTATTACATTTGTTGCTGAAATTTCTTATGTTGTCAGAATTGATATATTACTACGACGTAGACGAAATAAGGCTTTCTTACATTGTATATTTCTAGGAGGTACAGTAGACATCGCGGCACTTCGGGTAAACGGAAACTGCCAATTTGAAGAGATTATCGCTCCTGACGGAGGTGCGTGGGGCGGAGACAACATTAACATGAAATTTGAGCAGTTTTTACTGAAGATCACGGGCGGACCCGCCTTTGCAAAATTTAAGGATGAAAATATGGAAGATTACTTGACCTTACAACGCACGTTCGAAAACAAGAAATGCGCCTTTACTGACGAGGCAGATGATGGGAGGGTTACTATACAAATTCCAGAATCATTTCGTAAACTACATAAAAAGCACAACAACGAAAATCTGTCTGAATCCGTACGTCAAACGACTTATTCGGAAGAGGTAGATTTCAGGGCTGATAAAATGAGACTCAAAACAAAACTTTTTCGAAACTTTTTTACAGAAACTGTTGACGGAGTCATTGAGACTGTAGAAAACGTACTCTTGAAAATTCCAGAGAAAGCTGATACAATCATTTGTGTCGGTGGATTTTCAGACTGTGCGATACTGAAAAAAGCTTTTCGTCACAAATTTACCAACAAAACTGTTATAATTCCACAGGAAGCTGTAACGTCAATCATGAAAGGTGCAATTATTTTCGGTCGAGACCAGTCTGTGGTAAATAAACGTATCAGTCGCCATACGTATGGTCTTGATTGGAATGAAGATTTTAATCCAATAATTCACGATCCGAATAAAAGGGAAGAAACAGAAGATGGAGATGTCTGTAAAGATATTTTCAAAACATTGATCGGGAAAGGAGAAACGGTGCCGTGCAATAAACCAACGCAAGAATTTGATGCATACGTAAAATCTAGGTACCAAACCATTATCGAGTTCCCATTCTACAGGTCAGAGATGAATGATTCTCCACGTTATATTGATGAAATGGGTTGCCATCTAATGGGTACAATGAGGGTAGATCTTGGCCAGAAAAGTGACAGAGGTCTGGATAGATGTGTAAAGTTGAAAGTCTACTTCGGTGCGACTGAACTCAGAGCTGAGGCCGAAGACGACAGCGGAAGGAAGTATGATGTCACCTTTAACCTCGAAGAGTCACAAGTTTTCACTTAACCATGATTAAACTTAAGTTGAAAAAGTCTCAAAAATGCTTAGGTCATTGCGCTACAGGTTGAATAATACAAACTGAACGTTCATATTTGAAAAACTGAAAATTGAATCACGATTTTAAAGTGCAAGCTTTCTTAACAGAAATTGTTATGTCAAAAAGGAAGGCAACCTGAAAGTGAACTTGATCTATCGGACAAGTCTGTTCGTTAAACAATATACATTGTACCGAAAATGTGCCAATATATCATTTTCTTTGGTAGATCACACAGAGGTTACCAAAATGCATCGCAGACGTGAGAACTGTGGGGTAGTAATTGCCCATACTACCAAGCAAATCACTACATCACATACGTAACAAACTTGATATAGAATTGCAAAATGGGAATTCATGTACACACTAAATAAAACCGAGGACATGAAAAACATACATAATGTTTATTTATTATTTTTTTATTAATTCATTTATAATTATAATTAAACTATTACAAGATGTTCAAAATATCAGTAGAGCATATTAAAATTAAATTGTTCTCAAATACTGACTGATATCTTATTGTGATTATGATGGCCCTATAACGCTCCCCTGAGACCTACTTATGATCATATATGACTAAACATCGACCCTAAACTATGTATCAAATAAAAACAAACGTTCTGTTTGACTTACAAGACAAACGATCTGACCAATTTACAGGATGGCTGGCTATAAAATGTGACTTCTAGAGTATCAACAAGGTTTTCCACGGAACTGACATGGTGACCTAGCTTTTAATTCCAGGTGATCCACACAAACATTCTGACCAATTTTCATGATGACTGGGTTGTAAATGTCACCTGTAAAGCATACACAATGATTTTTACCGGGTGACCTATGTTTTGACCCCAGATGACCCATATTCGGACTTGGCCTAAATTTGATGAAGACAACCATACTGACCAAGTTTCATAAAGATCCAATGAAAAGTCCAACATAATTATATTCTTGCACAAAGTTTTCTATGATTTGACCCCGTGACCTAGTTTTTGACCCAAGATGATCAATATTCAGACTACACCTAGATTTTAGCAAGATCATTATTTTGACTAAGTTTCATAAAGATCCAACGAATCTAATCCAAATGCAACCTCTATTACATACTCAAGGTGTTTTCTAAGATTTGTATCCGTGACCTAGCTTTTGACCCCAAATGACCCATATTCAAAGTCAACCTAGATTTCATCAGGCAATCAAACTGACCAATTTTCATGAAAATCAAATGAAAAATACAACCTCTATTGCATACACAAGGTTTTTTCTATTATTTGACCCCGTGACGTATTTTTTTACCAAGATGACCCATATTAACACTCGACCTAGATTTTATCAAGGCAATCATACTGACCAAAATGCAACCTCTATTGCATACACAATGGTTTTCTTTTATTTCACCCCGTGACCTAGTTTTTGACCCAAGCTGACCCATACTCAAACACGATCTAGATTTTATCAAAGCAATCATACTGACTAAGCTTCATGATGATCCAATATTTACCAAGTATCATGAAGATCCAATGAAAATGCAACCTCTATTGCATACACAAGGGTTTTCTATGATTTGACCCCGTGACCTAGTTTTTTACTCCAGCTGACCCATTCTGAAACAGAATCTAGATTTTATCAAAGCAACCATACTGACCAAGTTTCATGACGATCCAATATTGACCAAATACCATGAAGATCCAATGCAAAATGTAGCCTCTATTACATATACAAGGTTTTAATAAGATTTAACCCCGTGACATTGTTTATGACCCCATATTCGAACTCGACCTATATTTTATCAAGTCAATCAGTCTGGCTAAGTTTTATGAAGATCCAGTGAAAAATGTAGCCTCTATTGCATACACAAGGTTAAGTGTGAACAGACAGACAGACAGACAGACAGACAGACAGACGACATACACTAGGGGATGACAATAGCTCACCTTGAGCACTTTGTGCTTAGGTGAGCTAAAACGTAATATACATAAATAACGAAAGGCTATCACATCCTCTGTAACCAACATTATCAAGTAAAGAGACATGATCGGTAGCATGACCTTCTATCAATGTCAGGTTAGAGTGATTTCAAGTCAGTGTTCACTGGTTAAGTTAGGCACGATTCTTTTCCCTGAATAATTTTGCCTGTATTTCTTATTTTACTTAATTAACTTTTGGATGATAACACATCATATTATTTTCCAACCTTACATGAAGTGATAAATACAAAAATAGAAATAAAATAAAGGTTTGCTTTAATCACATTATATTGTTGTCGATTAGGTGATATAACTTGCTGGGTTATAATTGTAAGGACGTAAAGAAGCAACTCAAAATTACGAAAAATCTCGAAAATGTTATGAAAGGTATTTGAGATATAAATTATGACACTAGTCTGTGAATAAACTTATTTCACCAGAAAATATATAGGCACTGTAACCTTGAATTTGTCTGTGAGAGGAAGCCGGAGTCTCTGAAAGCTCGCGTGAGAGTGATTAATATTGCAAAAATAAATAATGTTTGTACCGTATGATAGATACCTCTCAATTTTGCCGAAATATCTTTTTAAAGTAAAGAGATATCTTTCTAATGAAAAGAGATATCTCTTTACGACCACCATAAAAAAAAACTGAAAATAAAGACAATCTGGCTACTTTAAATATACAACAGGTTACTGGGCCTGTTATGAATACATGTACATGTACCACAGTATTGACTCAATATCAGTATCAGCTTCCACGATCGTCCACTTGAATATGTATGATCACTTTTGAGACTGTTTTGAAACAATCCCACGAACTTTAATTATGTGAAATATAGAAGATATATATATGAACTAGTAATAAGAACAATGACTGCAATATGATGAAATATAATTACTGGTACGTCTATTATTAAACGCTATCCAACTAACATTTCATACTTAATTGTCCTACATAGTTACTTGGTAAGTTTAAGTCTTAAAAAATTCAACTTTATACGCCTCCTTTGTATGTGGGTATTACACAATCGGTTAACTTTAAGACCACGTGACTAAAGAAGGTATGTGTAATAATATGTTAGTTTTTAAAATTGTTATCTTTATAACCGGGTCAATGCTGTGTTAAAGCATATATGTAGGAAACTCTGTTTCCAGAGCCTTGGAATAACAAATCAACAATATGATTTTTGTTGTTGATATGTAGACAGCATAATTATTCATTCTAGAAGGTACTAAATTTTATATTAAATTTAAAGTATTCGACTATTTAGGGGTTTTTTGATACTCTACTTTCGTTTTTAAATGCTTTTTTAAAGCTATGTATAGAAAAACTAGTTAATGCACTTCTTCGGATGGATCAGAGTTACTAAACAACGTGTTCAAATAGTCGTCTGGGGCGTTAATGACTTCCGTTACCTGGCGTCAGCAGTATTTTAGTTGTAACTGATTTCAGGCATGCAGTTTACCTGACCATCGTTCCTCATAATTTAAAGACTAGTACTAGATTACCATCCTCCATAAGTAACTGTCAACTTGCTTACATACACAGTCAAATCGGTGGCGGGGTTCGAACCGACGACATTCAATGAGAAGTTCAGCGATTACAAATCAGCGACCTTAACCTGTCTGCGAAGGAAGCGGTTAGTTGGTCTTTTTGTACTGTTTTATTGGCCGTAACCATTTTGATGAAATGAAATGCAATTCATGTACGAAGGGTGCTCCAGAATTAACCAGACTGTTTCTATTACTACGGCATAGGTTGCAGTAGCAGGATATTGAAAATATCACACAATTCGATGTTTGACCATCCTTGAAAATTTCATTCCAATTTTTACAAACATATAAAAAGTAGCGGACATGTAACTAGCAAGGCGGGAAGCGTCAACACACTCAGAATGACGCTTGGTTTTGTGACTGGTAAACTACTTTCTTTTCATTTATTAACATGCGAAGAATCTTGATGAGGATGTTATATTTGAAACGGATTTGGTAATGTTCGATATACCATACGATGTCCCATAACTATACTCAGTTTGACAGCAAACCTTCTACATATTGATCAACATCCTTGATTGCTTAAACCAACGTTACGTCCAACAAACTCTAACAGATATGTCCTACAGTATCGCATCTACTAAATAGACTGTGCTACTCTACTCGAATATTTATGAAAGGGGCAGGGTTTATTCTGCAGATGTCTTTTTTCGGCGCAGCCATATTAAGCTAACTTTTCAACCGCCAATGGAATGACAAGTACAATGTATCAGATTTTTTTAATTGAGAAATTTACTCTGTAAGACACCTTTTAACTGGATAATAGCGAAAGGAAAAGGTCAATAAAATACGTTTTCAGTCTTTCTTGAATGGTTTTATAATGTAAGTACGCAAATAGTTCGTATGTATCAACATAATATGTTATACTTTCCCGGCCAGTGAATTACGGTCAATATTTCGAGTAACATATTTGATAAGAAAAACGAGGATTAAGTTTGTTTTACTG
>JAFMSR010000008.1:4779441-4819443 GCA_022818135.1 Saxidomus purpurata | reverse complement strand
CCGTGAATGCACTAAATTCGCATGCAGTACAAATACTGTACACACGCATGCATCAACTTTACCACAAATACAGAGCGCATGTATGCATAAACAAGCAAACAACACATTTGCACGCACCTTACACGCTTGAGCCCATGCACCAAACCAACTTCACCAACATGCATACATCATAAACATCTGCAATCCACACGCAATACAATAAAACAATGCGTCACATTTGAATGCGCCTGACACTTATGCATCTTACATGCACCACACTTAAACGCGCCTTACACCCATGTACCATACCGCATTACACTTGAATGCGCCTTACACCCATGTACCAAGTGTAATGCGCCTAACACCGATGCACCATACTGCATTACAATTGAATGCGCCTTACACCCATGTACCATACCGCATTATACTTGAATGCGCCTTACACCCATGTACCAAGTGTAATGCGCCTAACACCGATGCACCATACTGCATTACAATTGAATGCGCCTTACACCCATGTACCATACCACATTATACTTGAATGTGCCTTACACCCATGCACCATACCGCATTACACTTGAATGCGCCTTACACCCATGAACCATAAATGCACCACACTTGAATGCGCCTTATACACATGTACCAAGTGTAATGCGCTTTACACCGATGCACCATACTGCATTACAATATTGAATGTGCCTTACACCCATGTACCATACCGCATTACACTTGAATGCGCCTTACACCCATGCACCAAGTGTAATGCGCCTTACACCCATGCACCATACCGCATTATACTTGAATGCGCCTTACACCCATGCACCATACCGTATTATACATGAATGTGCCTTACACCCATACACCAAATGTAATACGCCTTACACCCATGCACCAAGTGTAATACGCCTTACACCCATGCACCATACCGCATAACACTTTAATGCGCCTTACACTCATGCACCATACATGCGCCACACTTCAACGCGCCTTACACCCATGAACCATACCGCATCGGGCTAGAATGCGCCATTCTTTCATGCACCATACATGTATTTATGTATTCATACAACATATTCTGCCGCCTTTACAATCATAAGGGGTGTAAGAGAACTTACTACATGTCATAACATAAGTTATATGTTTCTCTAATAAATATTTAGACCAGAGGACCTAATAATAGATACAGATATGTACGACGTGGAATGTATCCGTAAATCACGGAGTGGAATGGCTTTTACCCAGTACTATGGAAGACCGTACCGCTTACCCCGGTTGTATTCAGAAGGACAAATACGGCGACCTCCGCCCAGAGTAAACGAATGCGCCTCATTTGTACCAATAAAACAGCCAAAGCTAAACAGAAGTGGTAAGTTACTCCCAAGAAGTATGTTAACCTGTTTTAGAATACTACAATACACAGGCATGAGTTGTCTTCCATTGATTTCGGTTTTCTTTAGATGTCTTATTGTTGCCGAGTTTCATATTTGTACTTTGTCAACCTTTAGTAGAATCTACCAGCATGGTGCTAACACGCGAGGGTAAACATTCAACATTATTAGCGTGATGTTGCATCATGGATGCATTATATTTGGCACGACCCTGCGTGATGTTAAAGATTTATCATGATGCTGAAACATAATTGTTATGACCCTCTATTATGCTGATAGTTTAATTCACATGCTTAAAAGTTTTAACATGATGTAGGGGTCATGTATTAATGTCCTCTATCTATGTCATAGTATGTTTGAAAGTGCATGATGTTTTCAGGTGGAAATTTTGCCGATAAAATTAGAAATGAGGTCGAAGAAAGCCGACAACGACGAGAAGATAGAAATATGGAAAGAATGCGCAGACAGCTAGAGGAACAGGAAGGGCGTGCATCCCGTATTGGGAGGGCAAGTGGCAGCAATGAGGAGAGAGTACGGGTGGTTGTTGAGGCACAGGGGAGAATTCGACGAGCAAATTTTGATAAGCATGTCAGAAAATTTATGGACAAACGATATTAGAACTAACTTTTTAATCTTAAAGAAAATAACTTTTTTTTTTCGTAGCCAATCGAGTTTCCTCAAATATATACATTAAATAAAGGCTTGTAGAATTAAAACATCTGTATTTCGACTTTGAATAATATGCCTAAGACGACAAAAACCACAGGTGCACGAAGTATCAGTGATAATGCTGATACATGTTTTCCACCGTGATTTGCGTTTTGTGGCTCCGTCAACTTTTTAATTTCCCTGTGACTTGACCTTTGACTTTGCAATCCAAAACCTGTGACCTTGACGTTAGACCATATAACTTTACAGTACACTATTGTAATATTGCAAAACTAGACTTCATACTGATGTTTCCCACCAAGTTTGATGACAACCCAACATGAAGTTCCTTAGACGAAGAGTGGGCAACGTTAAATGGAGAGACAGACTGATATGGTAAAAAACATTATGTCTCTCCCAGATGGCGGACCCATAATTACAAGCGTCAAAGACTGATATTGTACTGCTTTCGGACATCATTGTCACAGGGTGAGTGAAACGTGCAGCCTGAACCCGGGACTCTACACTTACAGGACTAATGCTCTACCAACTGAGCTAAACGGCCGCTTACACATTACCCCTTTTTTATAATCAAGTCCTTCCGTACTACCGTAATATGATGACATCAGACAGGTAAAGCTTCTGCAAAATCGAACCAAATACCAGAGTTTATATTTTATTTATCAAAATACTTAACTCATGTATATAGACTATACGGATAATTGCATTAGAACACGGAGGGTTATTACATTGTACACTTTCAGTAGGACGGCGTGTTGTGATTGCAAACTTACCAGTATAAGTCGTTTTCTCAACGCAACTAAATAATATTAAAAGGCCGTCAGTCAAGGTTTATATGTGACCTTCACTCGGTTTTTAGGTTTGACCCGTGATGTTTTGAAGTTATTGAAGGTTGAATCTGTTGAGTTCCAAACATTGACGGACAGAAACCGAAATATCTCGATCATGTTCACTAAAAAAGAAACTGGTAAGAATCCGCCGCACGAAATTCGCCTTTTTATCAAGTTTGCCTTTTTTCTCTCACTTAAACCAAGTTTGCGATCATAATACACCCTCCGCTGACTTCCGTATTTGTTCACCACTGTGCTGTTTCTTTTGATCGTTGTGACGCTCAAGAATTTCCTCTACATATCAAAATTACCTATTTCGAAATATTACATTTTCAGCTCCTTAATTCAATCTACTTACTACTCACATCCGGAGACAAAATCCTAAAACTAAAGTTATAGATAAAAAAGATTCATCACAGTCATCTCTACAAACTTAAGGTTATTGGAGCGCAACGATAAATACCGAGGGTAACGTGTAAATCACGCCTTATAGACTGTTAACTGTTAATGAACTGTACAAAATACATATAAACAACATTCGGACATCACTTAAAACTTTGTCTCTATATACAAAGAGAAGAAAAAAAATATGTTCTATTTTGCAATAAACAACGTTTTGACGTCAGGGTCTATATCACGTCAAATGCCGTCATATTGTGCCACATGACGTTAGATAAATACCCACGTAGGAAATTTACGTTCATATTTACTGGAAGTAATATATAATCTGTAAATCCGTTTCAGCGTTGTTATCGCCTAACAAACAACTTTTTGCCGTTCTGATTCGCAGTTGTAAACAACTCCGGCCTCCGTCCTTCCAATTCAATTCAATTCTTTATTTACACTCATTTCATGTAGGTACATGACATAAAGAGGTGTACAAATCATTGTTTATTAAGATAAGCACGCCGCTGGAACGGATGGTTCATGTATTTCATAAATAAACGAAGGGTGCCTTGCACGTTTCCTCGCATTTTCCAGCTTAAGGTGCAAACACGGTGAACTGAATTTTGTTTATCTCTAGAGTTTGCAGCGCAACAGTCCGGCTGATGCGTTTGCACTCAATTTGATAAACAGGACAATACGATAGCAGCAACTGAACTAGACTGAAAATCGGAAACTACGAGCCATTTCAGAGTTTAGTCGTTGGAGCCATTGTTTATTGAACAGTCACTGTAGGACATGGCCAACAGAACCAAGTAATGTAATGATCGTTCTGAGATTTGTACAAAATGAACAGGAAATGATTTCACTTTCACTCATCAAACTCCGGATTCCACTGAAAGTAGTACACCCAATATATCAGATTAAAGACAAGAAACGTGACGGGAAAGACAACCCGTGATATTTTATCCACAAGTCTTGCCTTTCGGAGATTGGATAGACGATCGAAACAAGATAGTCCACATTTGTCTTTTATCTTATAATCGTCGGATTTCATTTCCTGAAAGAATAAAAGTAAATGCCATTTGTAAGTATTTCTACAACTGCGATTGACAAAAAAAAGATAATAGCAAGTAACGCTTACCGAAGAGAAAGGAACTGACCAATCAGAAGCTCTGAAATGACTAAGCAGTGTCCTAATTTTGAATATACATGTATATAATAAAATGTTAACTGGCATTATTTGATCGTCATTTAAATAACTTAGAATAAAATATTTATTTAGACAATCTGGCATCTCGAAATTATGGGATATATTATAACCACGTGACCAGTCATGATTCATGAAACGCTTAATACCTGTTCTGGGCTGTTGACTTTCTTTGCATTCTCTTCGGTATGTGGTTTCTTCGAGATGTCTTTCGGATGCTTCTTTTCTACCCGAGTTAATACATTAACGTAAGCGAACTCAACCAGCCCGAGGAATACAAATGCAAGACAGGCTGCCATGTAAACGTCTATCGCCTAAAAATAAACATTAATTCCGGTTATGTTAGGATAATTCTACTATGTCGCCTTAAATACGTCACATACATGTAGTACACATATATTGTACGATAGAAAATATAACTGGACAGTCTACTTTTTAAGGATATGAATAAAAGAAAACACAATGTGGAGCACGACCAACACTGATTAAGTTAAACTAGGTTTATTTTTGTCCAACGTTTCGACCTGTGTAAGATCTTCATTAGGGATAAATTATATAGAGGTATATTAGGATTTGTACAAACACTCACTATGTGGGCATGTTTTATGATCAGAGCCCACGTTTCTAAAACCTGGCAATAAATCTGAAAATACAGTGTCTAAAATTGATATGTTTACTTCTATTACGATTGCTTAGCATGATGGATCATTTATTGAATGGTTTTCAGTCTTTTTCAACAAAATTCACGTTGAATGTGTAAGAACCAATCAAATCACGTGCCATATAAAACGCAGACGTGGCAACGAGATTTTTCATTTGAAACAAGGTCTCATTTATCAGTTCGGTCTCAGACTTGGCAAAGCTTTGCTGAGTAGAAAGTAAAAGGTACTACATGAATACAGTCGCAAAATGGAAATGTGAGACTTGCCTTCACATACGACACTTGTGGGAGATTTGATCTGGCACCGGAACTTTGTGTTGTTATAGTGAGGACTGTCAGTAGACTAAGTGACACTCGGGCCGGAACAGAGGTACAGTCGAGCCAAAAGTTGACCCAGGATAGGGTCACAATCAAAATACTCGGCACGTAGATTTGCACGATGTGGTAAGCATAGTTTCTCTGCAGCTTGAATCTTACAGCAATACATGGGTAAATAACTGAAAAACATTGTAGAAGACTACAAAATGTAGAATGAGGACAAAATCAGACAAATTACTTTTAAAAATATCTCCTCTATAAAGACTATAACATCAAGTAAAATCAGAAAAAAACAATACTCCTGATGCCTACTGAAATGTGTTTTGTAAAATATGTATAAAGAGAAATGTCCTCAAAACAGAAGAAGTATCTTTAAAGAAGAGGTTAATGATGGCCCTTTATCGCTCACCAGTACCAGCGCTCTGTCCTAAGGAAGTCAATTGTTGTTAAAATGAGTCAGTAGATGCTAAGCAAATCACTCGTTGCTAAGATACATTTGTAGTAGTTGCTTAAGAAGTCAATGAACGCAAAAAGTCAAAGGCTGCCAGGTGAAATCACTGGTCACTAAGGTTGCTAAGGAAATCACTGGTAACTATAGTTTCTAAAGAAGTTACTGGTTACAAGAGGATTAAGTTGTTGCTAAGAGAGTCAATGGTTGGTAAGGAAGTAACTTGTTCATAGGGAACTCACTTGTTGCCAGGGGAATAAGTTGTTCCTAAAGAAGTCAATGGTTGCTAAGGCAGTCACTTGTTCCTAAGACAACTCATTGGTTGCTAAGGAAGTCACAGGCTACTAAGGAAAACTTGCTACTAAGGAAGTAAGAGGCTGCTAATGAAGTCGCTCGTCACTTCTCCAAGTTACTATAGAATTGGTTGCTAAGGAAGTCACTGGATGCTATAGGAGCTCATTTGAAGTTAGGAATTTCCTAGAACTCTTAAAACAGACAAGGCAACCCCAGGGCATGGTTGATTTTGACCCAAAGGGGCATGATTTGAACCATCTTAGTAGAGGTCTACTAGACAATGCTACATGCCAAATAAATTATCCAAGGTCTCGACTTTGTGGTTTTCGAGAAGACTTTTTACGTTTTTCCTATATAAGCATACGGTTTTAAATTGAGGTACTTATTTAAAGAATCTTGTTAGTGGTTCACTAGCCAATGCTACCTGCCCAAATATCTAAGCTCTGGGCCTCGTGATTTCAGAGTTGAAAATTAAAAAAAAATCCTATATTAGTTTATGCGAAAACCAGGGAAAACCAGAATTCCACTATATAATGCAACACACCAAATAGCTAATGTCTAGGTCTTGTGGTTTTGTAGATGAAGATTTTTTTAAAAGTTTTTCCTATATAAACCTATGCTAAATCAAATGCCCCCCCGGGACCAGACCAACATTTTTCTACACATTAACTTACTTCCGTAATAGTTCTTCTCGCAGATGAATGGTTTTATTTCAGTCAAAGCGAACTGAGGAAATTCTATATTTTCCGCCACCGATACAGCATCCTTTTTCCAGACAAACTTCATACTCTTTGTGCTATGGCCGTCTGTAATAAGGAATTATAAGTTTTGTTGGTTAGTTGAAATAAAACTACTTGAATGTGTGTTCTGCAGCCATAATTTACTTGTGTTATTGTATTTTATTTTGGCAAGCACTTGTGACTCAAACCATATGCTGGATATTTGGCAATACACTATGTTTAAACTAATTAAAGTTTGTTTTTTATCAAGATATTTGTGAAAATAAAAATGGATTACGTTTGTCCAAGTACATGTCTTATAACGCTATATAGAAGAAACAGCACCATCTTTAGATGTACGATAACATGATGTTTGCCAAACAGCCATGTGCCTCTTATTCATTTATAAATTAATATATAGACAATAAGAAATAAAAAGTTTTATTGTGAAACACAAAAATAAGGATTAAATGATCGGACGTAACGAAAATAGAAAGGCTTAGTCTTAGCATTTTATGGTATTATAAGAAACCTAATAACAATGTTCTACTATATGCCTCAAAGTCTCAAATCTATTATCTACTCACAGCTTTCTAGCTCAAGGAAACAGTGCTGTATATCAAAGGGATACTTCTGTAGATTCATCGAGCAGGAAAAGAGTCCTGTAACTCTGCAAAAGAACATGTTTCTTAACTTGAAATCAACTTTTAAAATGAGTTCACATTTTGAAGCTGGTGGCGTGTACCGTGTATGGCCACTGATCACATATCAAGTACATGTCACTGAATTGTTATCACACTTTGAAATCTCCTACTGGCTGAGGACCATGGGTTCGAGCCCCGCTACTGACCATGACTCTTTATGTGAGAAAGTTGGCAGTTACTTACGGAGGATAGGGGTCTTGAACAGGTTCTTCCCAGGAATGATGGTTACATGTACCTAACGGGCGTTAAACTCACCAATCTTTTTGTAGATTTTACCACGAGTTGTCTAGCAAGTCTACCGCGAAAGTCAAAATTAATACGATCTTTAAAGTTTCTTAAGCGCCAGAGTATTCCCCCTCCCAAAGGCCAAAAATAAAAATACAATACACAAAAACTTGAAAAAGGGTATGCAAAAGTGAGTAAAGATTTGAACCTGGCACTGAGCTGCACGGTTCCATTCGGGTACACGTGCATCATTTTATTGAGAACTGTCACTTCATGGTAGTCAGACGACTTCTCATTGATTATATACATGTCTGGTACCCAGACTTTGTCAAATAAAGACGAATCTAGCTCCAGTCTGGTAAGGTTCAAGACATCAGTGTAATTCAAACGCATGTCTACCCAACGCTCTCTTAGATGCATGCTCATGGAATAATCCTGAAAAATGGAGAAATCCCACTTATCACACAAAAATTCATAAAATGGACTGTTTCATATTTCAGTTTGGAAAGTACCGTTTGTTGCTAAAAGAGAAGCTTCCATCAAATTTACTTACTAGATATTAAACAGTCGAGTCATGACCAAACTGCACATACATGCGTGCTGATCATGATCTACACTTGTTGCAAATTTAGGTCCACTTACCGCCAGCGTAAGGGTTAATTTCTTAAGGGATAACGGTACTCTATGCAAATACAATACAACACATTTTGTATACCCGAAACTTGAGTCTAATGTTAACACGCTGACAAAATTGAGTTTTGATACCATGTTTAACATATGAAACAATTAGAGAAATCTACACAAGATAATAAATTTTCCTGATAACTTGAAATTGTATGCCTAAAATGTAACTACAGGCAGTAAAATCATGCACATTATTCAATTCTATTTGCACATGTAATATGATCCAGCGCCTCTGATGTTAAAAGCCTCGAATAAAATGCATTCTTATTTGTTTGCACGGAGTAAAATAAATCATCCAGTAGATTTATATTGCTGAAGTTATGGGAAAACAAATGTAATGCCACGGTGGTGCATATCAACACTGATAATCATCCTCTTGAGATGAACGCTTGAAATCATAACAACTTATGTTTAGTTTGGAATGTTGGCACTGTTGTATGTTGGTTCAAGTGAGCCCGAATCAAATTGTTCCTCCTTGGAAGTATTCATGCTCGTTCGGTCATCTTCGGGATTATCCGTTAGAACAGAATCTCTGATGACGTCATAGTGGTACATTTGTATGTACGGCTGTACTCGGATTAATATAGAATATAAATTATTTAAAAAACGTACCATATTTGCTTCGCTGATAGAGTACATAGATATAACATATATACTCGCTACCACCTCCACCTGTCTGTCAGGTCCAACTAAAAAAGAGGTTATACTGGTTTTGTACATAAAAACATTTATAAGAAAATGTAGGACTATCCATTTATTTTCATTATCTATAAATAAAATAACCCTTAACCACTTATATTTTTCATATATACGCAAAGAAGGAAGTAGGTCACACATTCTATATTAGTTATCGTTAATTCACAATTACAGTGCACGTTTTTCACGGGCGGTCATACATTGTATATTAGTTGAGAAATAATAAATGTGTCACTGTATTTTATCGTTTAATAAAATACAGTCAGGAATTCGGAGGCGTAGTAATTAAATCACGAGTGCGTAGCACGAGTAATTTAATTTTTCGCATCCGAATGACTGACTGTATTTTATTAAACGATAAAATACAGAGATGCATTTATTATTTCGATTCTAACACGAAATAGTCTTTAAAAATACCATGAACTATGTTGGACGCGTAGCAACATTCTATAGTAACTTACAAGCACGGAATGCGATTGGACGCGTGAGATATTTACCCCACATTTTGCCCGTGGGAAACGTGTTCTGTATTTTATCGTAAAATAATGTATAGCTTCTTTCCCTCTATATCTATATACGAAAAGTTGCGGATCGTGTTAGAATTATCGTTAATTCACAATTATTACAGTACACGTTTTTCACGGGCGGTCATACATTGTATATTAGCTATCGTTAATTTACAAATAATACAGTAGACTACACGTTTTTCACGGACCTTGTATGCATCTCTTGTAAGTTACAAGGAATGTTTCTGCACGTTGAACATAACTCGGGGTATTTTTTTCAAAGACACTATCGTGTTAAAATCAAAATAGTAATTGTCACCCTGTATTTTATCATTGATTTACATACAGTCAGTCGTTCGGATGCGGCAAATTAAATCATTTATGTTACGCACTTGTGGCTTTTACTAAGCATACGAACTACTGGTTGTATGTTAAACAATGCTAGCATACAGGGACATTTTATGATAACTTAATTAAAATACAGCTAGAAGCTCGGATGCAAATATAATTTCATTGCAATTTCTCTGATATCGTATTCGCATCACCTCTGAAATACAATGTATACAAATATTCAACCTTGAAATTCAGTCTCATGGTAATAAAAGCACATGCGGACTTTTTTATTTTCTTACTTATTTAAAATTTGCCAAACTGATTAAAACATAAAGATTACCAAGGAAATTCAGAATTTGTTTTGATTAAATTCACAGAGAGGCCCATGTCCCTGCAGTGTAGATAGGCAACTTTGTGTCTAATTAGTAACTAATGCACGCGATAACTATTAGATAAGCCTCGCTATCAGACTAGATGATAATATATTTTATTAAACCTCTTGGCAAAATACTTTCAGCCTTCTTTTTCTCGAACATCTTACATTTTGGCGGTAAAGGGGGGAAATTTGTAAGAATAAAGGGGACAAAACAGATGTAAATGTAAGGACTTAAAGCCAGTCTACTATTAAACATGTATGACCGACGGAACACGATTACATTGTAAGAAGAATAAGCTATCCCGCGAACACCGTATAAATAATCAACGCCCACATCTTTTACCCGGCTGTTTATGAACAACAACTTTTAACTGGGAACAAGGCTATTATGAGGGTAAAACTTGCGTATAAATTTAAACCGGGTTAAAGCCCATGGCTTTCGCTTGAAATTCGAGTTAGAATAGTTCTTACCCGGGCAATAAAGTGAAGTCGGCCAAGTTATATGTTTAAGCACAATGTCTTAGTGACAAATAGATATTGCAAATGTTTTATTATCATCAATAGTGACAAATAGATATTGCAGATGACTTATTATCATCAATAGTGACAAATAGATATTGCAGATGATTTAGTTAAGTTTTACATGTATATTACCTTTGTCATATTTTGGAGGTAGCCTCTTATCATAGTTTTCAAAAATTTCATCAAGAATAGTAGACCTGTAAGAAGAAATATGTGTCAACAAAAATCCAATGAACTATGATTGTGACCGCATTTTGAAATGTTTTCGGATACTCCAAGTTTCGGATGACACTACAGTGCTTTTTGACTAGTTTAAGAAAAGCCAAACAAAAACAAAAAACATTGCAGTAAATAACAAGATGATGTAAAAGTTAAATAGACATTAATCTTCTTTTGTAGTGATTACATCAGAGTATATATCTGTGGAAGATAGGTTCTTGCCAATGGTCTTTGTTTACAGGTTTGACTGTGTATGGATGAATGTGTGTTTGTGTTTTATCTTACTTCTTAATTAGTCGTGCAAGCACGGTAAGTTACCATAAACCTCCGTTTTGTGTGACAAAATATGGAGATGGTTTTATTCTATAAAGTATTTAATGTGTTAAAAGTGAAGTTGAATTTAAGTATCCTTTTTACTATGGATAAACATTTCATGGTTTACTAGTATCAATTGTGTCATCTATGAGTTTGGAATCGCACAACCGACGCTAATGTAAAAGGCTTTATAGAGACGGATATGGAATGAGTTTGCGCGACAGTGCTCTGTTCTAAATGCATTTGTCGTCTGTATGCATTATCACTGCAATCGATACATACGGTATTAATCAAAACATATTTCACGGGCTCAGTCAAGAGGTACAAATATATGTAGAAATGGCCGTTAGTGAGTGTGATACATTAAAGTGAGATTGTCTTGACACATATGTACGACTGCCATTTTCATAGCTACATTGTACATGATTTTAATGCTTTTATTTTAAAATAAATGGGAAATGATATACAAATTGTCACGAGAAAATCACGGACATACAAATTGTTCAAGCATGTATATGACGGTGAGTTGTATAGTGCATTTGACATACCAATACAGCTCTGCATATGCAAATTTCAGGTAGGGTATTTCGCCACTGAGAAAACGGGCAACATCAAAATGAGCGAGTGTGCCGTTTCTGTACTGATATTATAAATCTGAGATATATGTTTCACTGCATTGTCATAGTTATTGTACACAAATGAACATAATTGACAGTTTGAAGGGGTGAATATACTTGCTCAAAACATTCATAATGAAAATATTGAATGTCTGTTTAACCACTCAGAATTCATCAAGATTGTAGCTAACATTTGTTGTGGTAGCCTTGAAATTCAGAAATGATTTATTGTATGATAAAACATGCAAATAGAAGCATACTATCTTCTTCACAGAATGGTTGTGTTATCACGGTAAGGATCCTACGGCTTTGAATTCTGGGGGCATCTCGAACTCTGAGCAGCTATTTTTAGCCTGGAAACGGGTGGTGTAGAATTTTTTTAATTTTTATTTTTATAATTGTATATGTCTCTATGAACAGGTAACCTGCACACACTTTGAGAGCAATGAAATACCTACACTCCAATGTGTTTTTCTTAGAATATATTTGAAGTAACAAGCAATTACGGCGAGTAAAGAAACGCAAAACCGTTTAAAACATCAATTTCAGTCGGAAACGGCCTAATGATATTCCAGTTTTACGAATAATGTAGTAATTTGGCATGTTATCCTAAAATCTGAACCTTCTTTGATACTACCGTGAAATATCAGGTTCATTAGCCCAGGATTGACGAAGATAGGAACGTTTAAACTTGCACAGATGACAAAAAAATGGCTAACTGGAACGACGGAGCATGTTTTGAACGGCTAACTGTGAACGCCGAGCAACACTGATAGAGGAAGCTTGGAACGCCGAGTTCCATTCAATAAATTACTGGCTGTTTCGACTAAACATTGTAATTTTAACTTGATATTTTGAACATATGTTGTCAGTTTCTATGAATAAAAACTTTTGTAAAATCAATTACTCTGTTTATAATGATTCCAATGGCCCTGAAAGTGCGTAAAATCCACCCATGTGTACCTCCTCGAACGTCTATACCCATATAAGTAATTCTTCATCACTGTGTTTTGAATGTCCCCCAGAACCGTGACAGCTCCGACTCAAATCTAACCGCCGTAGTGAACGGTAACTTACGTTTGTCTCTGAATCATCTGTACCGGTTTCGGTCAACACCAGCCGTGATGTAACGCATAACGTATAGTTCGCACTTGTGACCGCTTTTTATAATATGTGGTACAGTTACCTTTCGTGCCCTGCGCGCAACGTTATTTTACTTTGATGAATACTTTTATACCAACGTTTTATGTGCGCCTTACACAACCCAGGTTCTTGCTTGTTGGTTATGGTTGCATTTGGGGTTCAGACTTTTTTTATAATGGTGTGTATAGCACAAAAGATATTGAAGGTAAAACTGGTTTATAAGGGAATTACAATAAATAACTATACTCATATAACTTAGACATTTGACTTTCAATACAGCAATAACGGACGAAGGGTGTATGTCAACGTCCCTAAATGAATACTGTCATTGCTAGGTAAAATGAGTTCGTCCAGAAAGTTCCTAATGAGTGACAATTCAATTTGCAAGTTGTTCAGTATGTCCGTTATTGCTTGTTACTTCAAAGATATTCTAAGAAAAACACATTGAGGTGTAGGTATTTCATTGCTCTCAAAGTGTGTGCAGGTTACCTGTTCATAGAGACACATACAATTATAAAAAAAAAACAAAGAAAATTCTACACCACCCGTTTCCAGGCTAAAAATAGCTGCTCAGAGTTCGAGATGCCCTCAGAATTCAAAGCTGTAGGATCATCACTGTGGTTATTTAAAGTCTGGTTATTATTGGACTTACTTATCACTGTTTTATGTTTAAGATAATTCCTCACAATTTTAGCCGGAAGGTTGTTTTGAATCTGTATATACAAATGTATAAACAGTCTATTAGAGGTACTTGATACACATATATAGTTTATAATGTAGGATGAAACTGCTAGTCTGATGGTTGATTCGGGTCGCTCCTGTGCTGTTTGACTTAAAACTTAAAATATAAACAATATATGGTCTATGTTTTTTCACTGATTAACCAACGAGTCTAAGATTTAACTCCACCTAGATAACAGGGTAGTTATTCTTCTATCATAACCTACGTTATCGAGTAAACATGCAGCATGTGTATAGTCGAGTTTTTCAAATTTAAATGCATGTTTACAGTGTATCGAGCCATACAACGATGTACAAACTACAAATTACAATCTCTTACTTACATTGTTCTATTTGAGGAAGTTCCGTCCACTAGAAATAGTCCAAGCCCATTCACAAGCACCAGAAAGGACAGAAAACTGTGCGCGAGTTTTATAGCCATTTTGAAAGTGACAAAACTACTTGAAATATTGTATAACTTGTTTTTTATCAGCTGTTGAAATCTAGTATCGTCTTACAAAATATACTTCCGCAAATACTTATGGCCATAAAATAGCGTTTTGATCCACTTGTATTTTTTCACTTCACTTATTTTCACTTCTCATGCAAATTGAAAAAAAATGCTTTGGATATTTTGACACTAAAGTGAGATACATGTGGTATTGTATATATATATATACCCATACATCATACCAAACACATAACTAAAATCCTGGTAATCCGTGATCTTCAATGAAAAATAATATTCCGAACAGTTTCCGGAATATTCAACGCGGTCCGATGCACGTGGAAGACAAACGAACTTAGAGCAAGCGTCTACAAAATGCTTAATATAACTGTTAATGTATATATATATATTTAATATAACTTAAAAAACATGGACAAATATTGTGAAACATGTATCAATATTTTTATTGATTAAAGGTGGCATAGAAATACCTTGCATTAGCTAATTGTATTGATTAGTGTATATTCAATAAATAAACCGATCGTTTAGCGTCTTTCAAAAGAAGCTTGATCTTTTGATAACGAGATTATAGATATAACAGGGGTTTAGAAAGTATGGAACGCCGTAATTGTCTTGTGTCATGTAAAGTAAACAATGTGCACAGTTGGTTATTGGGGTTTTGGAATGTTCACCAGGGGAGGGATCCTACGGCCGGCCAGGACTACATAAACAAATCCAAACGACGATTGGTTAATCCGGAAGTGGAAGAAATCACACATTTCAAAAAGAGGGCTGTCACAATATCTGCATTTTCAAATGAATATAAATGTACAAAATCATCAAATTGTTAAAAAACAGAATCATCGCAATCCCATTTTCAGAAGAACTTTAAAATGTCTGCTTAGTGTTATTCTCGACGGATGATTTTAGTTTTGTTGACATCAACAAAACACAAACCTGTAACAGGTAAGGCTGGTAACCATGCATTTCCCCTTACATTCGGTAATAGTTGATTATTCCCGACTGCCAAACTTCTTGCAACTTAGATTTATCGTTGTCGATACCCACTCCAAATGAAATTATCCTCAAAGAGAGAGAGAGAGAGAGAGAGAGAGAGAGAGAGAGAGAGAGAGGGGGGGGGGGGGGAGAGAGGAGAGAGAGAGAGAGAGAGAGAGAGAGAGAGAGATGTTTTATATCAAGTTCTTTTTGCCAATCCTTCTGCATCTCCTCTAGATATGCTGAGAAGACAAAGGTTTAGAATATGAGTAGATGAGTAGATAGCTGATTAAACACCTACATACATTTATTTAGATATGAATGTGCTTGGATAAAATTAGGTTGTTTTAGCTTTTCTAACATAAGCACACTTTATACATGTTATACCAAAATTGAGAATTATTTGAGCAGATGGTGTATTTACTCTTTTCAGTGACGTTCATGCTAAATTTACTCTTGCATTCAAAAATACTGCATTTTATGTCACTTTTTGTCATAACTATGTTTCACTATTTTCAAACGTGTACCAGAAAGTAAGTACTAACCATTTATAATTTCATGCAATAATAAAGATTCAAAAATCCGATTAAAATCAAAATGTACTACTCTTTTTTATAACCCCCCTCCACCGCCGCCCCCTCCTTACGTTTATTCAATGCATCGACAGTATTCCTGGAAGATTTCAGACCTGGAAAAAGAATTACTCGATTGCATTCTGATTTAAAGCAATGAGATCAAACAGGCTAATGATAATATGTACAAGAGAAGATCTGGATCATTTCATTGATATACAATAGCAGCTTGGTGAAACATCAATAAGAAAAACTGATCACAAAAACATGATTCAAAGGTTACTATTTTTACCCCATGGACAATTTGGAAAGGTTACGAAATACTTTGTTACAAACTGACTATGAAAGGTAACAGAAATTTATATCTATTTTGAATATTACAGAAGTTTATGTCTATTTTGAATATTACAGAAGTTTATGTCTATTTTGAAGATTAAAGAAGTTTATGTCTATTTTGAAGATTATGTTTTAAAGATTACAGACGTTTTTGTCTATTTTGATAATTACAGAATTTAATGTCTATTTTTAATGATTATAAAAGTTTATGTTAGTTTTGAAAATTATGTCACAAACTGTCAAAGACATTCTTTTCTTATTATAATCCTATTAATGAATCTATACTTTAGCCGTTATTAGTAAATTTCACGAGTTTCACGTGAATATAGACTATAGGTGTCGTTTTTCCATGACCGGTTTTAGTTTAATATGATTCATCAAATGAATAGAGATAACATTTCCTTTCTGATTTGATTTGAAGCAAAGTGTATAAAGATCCGTCCATAAGCGCAACTATGTTAGCTTGTATTTGTGGATGAGACCTCGGCATGTCTCCCATCAAAAGTGTTTTTCTGTGTCCGAAATAGGAGAGATTTACCCGACTGCAATTTTCAGCCAGTATTTGCCAAAGATTGAATTTGATTCGTTGTCAAAGAGTAGATCAATTCCTTTCTGGTAGCGACTCACCCACTCTTATAACAGTACAAAAGTTTAGCCATGTATATGCATACTATTTTGTTTTCTATAATTTTCAGTATAGTATTCATTGCTATACATATGCATGTACCCTATAATTATAAAAAAAGATCTGTTTTTCTCACTTTTTCTTGTTTTTGTTTTTCACTACTGTTTTCTATATATTATAACCGTTTTCCATTTACACATTGTGACTTACTTTTGCATGGGTATTTATGTATGTTGTGCTGATGCAGCCCATAGTTTGTGGGACTCCTAGCTTTTTGTAAATAAAATTTGAAACTTTGAAAACTTTGAAACTTTGTTTCGAAGATTATAAAAGTTTATGTCAGTTTTGAAGATCACAGAAGTTTATGCCTATTTTGGAGATGACAGAAGTTTATGTCAGTTTTAAAGATCACAGAAGTTTGTGTCAATTTTGAAGATTACAGAAGTTTATGTCTATTTTGAAGATTACAGAAGTTTAAATATGTTTATCGTAGATGGTTAATGGAAGTTTATTCTTATTTACGGTTAAATACTGCCTCAGACTTCTCGCACAATATAAGCAAACTTTTTATGAAAATGAAATGTGGTCTTGAAACACGCATCAATGTTTAATGAAAGGAAGTAACTAAATTCGAAGACATTTCTAGAAGTATCATCACAGTCCTGCGAACTCAGTCCCGTGTCCTTTTCTATCAGTACAGCTCTTGTAATATTACTTTACTGATAAGTATACCCACGGCTTCATGTCGGCTCGTATTATCACAGCCCAAGTTACAACGCCTGTCTGCCTTTGTTCTATACCCCCTATTATCAACTCAACTGGTGGTATGAACGCTTCAAAGAATGTTCCTATATACCATCTCATTCACTTAATACTATTGGCCTCACTCCCCCTTTAATTAATGCACCCAGACAAACCCATTAATTGAGTCTCATGTCCCCAGCATCGACACAACCCCGGGTAACTTCACCTTTTTATATATGTATCCCCGCAGCCCCATGACCTCAACCTCGTGTCCCCAGTATCAACACAGCCCCGCTTTACATAACCTTTGTACGTTTCCCCGCAGCCAAATGTAGAAACACATGCGCCCACTTCCATGAAGACAGCCGTTGATTTCACACCATTTTTACAAGGTGCTGCGTTAATACCAGTATTAGTGTATATAGGACTGAGGGGATACTAAAGTACCTAGGTAAGTGGTGTTACCAGAGTCCGTGTTGAACATTATACATGTATTTTTTTCATATCGATAGTAGAGGTTCTGAAATGACTGCTTTCTATAGGTCTGACCAGCATTTGTGCCGAAAGAAGGGATTGTGGAGGTCATGATCAAATGTCGCTGCCGGGGTTCGAAGCCATAACATCTAGGTCGAGTTAGGAGTCCGACCGACGTTCTACCCATACGGCCCGGCGCCTCCCGTAACTATACTAGTAATTGTTTCAACTAGTGATTTTATTGACATGTAATAAAGTTTTAACCTCATTGGAGAAAGAAATAACAACACATGATATAATATAATAAAATTATACATGTATTTAACAATATCAAAACTATTAAAATATCATTAAAACTTTAATATCATCTCTATCGAAGAATAAATAAACAAAATGAGCGCGTACATAAATGCAGAGAAACCAGAGGTTTTTTTCCTACCTAAAATATTTATTCATTATAAACATTTCACTATAAAGTCGCGAAAACCATTTCAATCATTATATGGCACAATGTGACATCGGACAGAAATTGTCTTAACCTGATATGAGATGTTTTACAACGTTCTGTATGTGTATTTCAATTCGCGGAGCCAAATTTTCGAGGACGCGCAATTTTGAATTCACAAAATCAATATTTGTATATAGAAGTATATGTGTACAAATTATCGCGCTAAACATAAATTCGTGGACAGGTTATCACCGCGAAGGTTGGGAAAGTTATAAGCCAGCAAACGTTTCTATACAATCATATAGTATAAGAAATGGTAGCTACTATATTCAAACATTCTGGTACTCAATATTTCCTACAGTGGGCTTGTCGGAATCATCGGCTGAAGTTAGCACAATGGCTTCTCACCAAAGCTGCCTGTGTTCAACTCTCATTCGAAGTTGGTGGTCTGCAAATCGGACAAGGGGGGTTCTCTGTTCATACACCGCCTGCTTTGCGACCGGACTTATAAACTGCTCTCATTAGATTATGTTTATTGTTTCTTGAACCGTACAAAACTGTACCATAGAGTCATTTAAATATTTTAGAGAACAAAATGTATGTCTTCCCAAAGCAACAGTGATTAGAAAAACCGTGCTTGAAAAATGGGCTCATACAAACCGAGCATCTCCTCTCAGCTAGACTGACGGTTTTAAGTCCGTGGTCCCCAATCACTTCAGACAATATCTATCAGCTAGACATGAGGTTTGAACCCTGATACGAATTTTGAGTTCTGAATCAGTGGGTTACATTTCGTTGTTTTGTCCTGTTGACAAAGTTAACGGTGATATGTCGACAGTAATGAAATAAAGCAATGGGAAGTCGATCTTACTCGCTAATTATTATACCATGCATGAAAACCCCGTGCATTAGTTTTCTTCAAACTTTGGATCCCACAACATATAGTACAGCCAGTATATAATATTAAACACAATGAACACAGCTGGGAATAAAATACGAGAAATCTTGTCCACCAGACGGGCCCGACCGACTCCAGACAACCGACCAAAACAAAAGAATCCTTTCTTTTCCGATTGTATTGAAACAGACACCTGAAAGAAAAGCATTTGATTAACTATAGTTTAATTACAATAAATGAAACGTGATGTATCTGTTCTCCTCGGCCTTTTAGGTTGCATCGTGCTGCTACGGTCCATTGAACATTGTTGTTAACAGTAAAGTTCCACTATTAAGACCACCTGAAATTAAGACCGCCCTCAGTATTAAGACCAAACATTTCGGAACCAAATGGTCTATTTTATAGTATAAAGGTCTCACTAAAAAGACCATTTCGATATTAGGACCACTTTATGCCGGTCGAAAAGGTGGTTTCATTACATGAACTTTACTGTACACCCATCTTAAGTACAAATATATAAAACTCAATGAGGCGGAACTTAAGTTGGTTTAGGTATACACGCGTTGAATTACATGCGTTGGTATAAAATCAGTGCGAAGTGGATAATGAATGACAAAAATGCATGCGTATAAAATCCTTTCATCTTAGATGGACCGATTGCTCAAAGTTAATTAAATGTGCACGCATACCAAACGTCTGCACAGCAATCACAAAAATCTGTACTCGCCATCTTTAATAAAACAGTTATTGAATGTTCCACGCATCGGTACAATATATACATATATTGTGACAGTCTCGTCCAATAATAGTGTGTAAATGTAAGGATTAAAATTTTTTCTTGCGTGCTTTTGTACACATTATTTGTGTAACGTCACTGCCACACTTTACTAAAAGGGGCTTTGTAAGTTCTATACTAGTGTTCAGTCCATGATTTTTCAGGAGGCACCCCTCTCAACATTAAATGGTACTGTCCCATGATTTTTCAGTAAGCACCCCTCTCAACATTAAATGGAACTGTCCAAATCTGAATCTGAAAAGTCCATTTTAGAAAATAAGAATGGTCCGGTTGAATGAAAAAAAGTATATTATTGATTATATTAAAAGGGCTTACATCAGCGGCATCGGTTTCTTTAATATGCTCATCCGACCGTTTTACATTAGCATTTTCCTCCTTTTTTGTATCATGTGCTTTCTCGTGGGGTTTTCTGCCTTCAACACGGGTCAAGACGTTCACATAAGCGAACTCAAGAAGACCCAAGAACACAAATGCCAGACATGTTGCCATATATACATCTATTGCCTAAAATAATAAAATTACGACGATCATGAAATACTGTAATCCACTAAATATTTGTGCATACACATTTTCGCGTTTTGTCGAGGTCCGACATTTTTGCGAATACGACTTTTCGCGTTTTTCGATTATTGTCAAAATCGCGAAATTATATTAGTACAATTCGAACAAATAATTGCAATTTGTATACTTTTACGAACATTCAACTGCACACAGTTCGCTGTTAACTTATATACCGTATAATATGACTGCGACAAAAGCTCGCAATATGATAGCGGACAGATTTAAATCGTCAAAACTAAGAATGTTTCAATAATAAATCTATGTCTAATTATTCTTTGAAGACATGTTTTGATTATCTAAATTAGGAAATTGACAAAAATAGCGAAAATATATCATTGCGAATATTATCTAATTAACATTGTTTTAGTGCATTTCATATTTTACAAAGTACTTGTTGTGTAAGAACAAAAGTTACTAGTCAGTGAAAATATAAAGCGACTGTTAAAATGACCAAACACACGAGTGAAACTGTATTTTGTTACCTTAACATATGAAACACGTGGTAGATTGGCTCTAGCACCAGCACTCTGTGTGGTCATGGTAAGTACAGTGAGCAGTCCAAGAGAGATTCGAGCCGGAACAGACGTGCAGTCCAGCCAGAAGTTCACCCAGGATAGAATTACGATGAGCACACTTGGCACGTAAATTTGTACCAAATAATATGCGTAATTCCGTATCAAAATATATTTTACACCAATACATGGATAGACAACTGGAAAAAAAATAAAAAAAAATAGTTCTGCTTATAAATTTTTAATTTACTGTAGAATATTTAGTGACGATATATTAATATAATACCAGCTTTGTGTTTAAAAATTTTGTTTTGGTAGCCTAAATGGGACAATATAAACATGTCTGCCTGTCTGTCTGTCTGTGTATTTAAATGATTGTGAATGTTGTTAAAATATGTAAAAATCCACAACATATATATTTTACTGGATGAGCAATTAAAAATGATATAATCTCGAATGGGAAAATCAATATGTTAGACAATCAGCTAAACAAAAATAAAACGAAAGGTGTATAAATTGCATGTAATCTATATCAAATTTTGAGATCGGTTTACAATATTCAGTTTAAAATGCAGATTTTTTAAGATAAATATTTTTCCTCATTACCGAATCGATTGAAAGTCATGTCACAAGGGAAATTTAAATCAATTTTTATAGTTTTATACATTTTTCTTACCATAAAAGGATCTCTTGTAATTTTATGGGAGATATTGAAAGGCTCTAATCATATGCGAATTGCTATTGATATTTTATGACTATATAGATCTATTATAAATTATGAATAATTACTAAAATTGCATAAGGATAATATGAGACAGGTTAAAATATTATTGGCATGAATAAACATACAATGTATCGTACAGCAATTTGCATAACATGTGAAGTGTTTTTCCTTTCATAGTGAATATCATAATTCCAAACAAGACTTGTTAGTTCTAATTCACGTTATCTAGATCTATATTTGAGAAAAGTGAATAATATGAAGGCTAGGAAAATGTTTATACTTGAGCACCAATGTGTCGTCACAAGGAGTGATAGAATGTAAATGAAAATAACCATTTTACATTTTGATCAACCATTTTCTTTCCAGCAGCTGCAGCTGTTATTTTTAGATTGAAGACCCAGTATTACAATTACAAGTAACTCTCATTTCATAAAGAAAGATGTCTTACTGACAGAAATGACCTTTATTTGTACCAAATACATTCCCAACTTTGCTTTTTAAATGGATATATAGCGCAGTATATTTTTTTTTCAATGATACTGAAAAAAAATAAGACAGGCTTTTTGACAACTCTTTTACTTGAAGAAGCGACTTGAATACTAAAGAAAAACATATGTCAACATCGTTTTAGAGTGAATAGAGCATGGTACTATCATTATACTACCAATCAATTTATTTTTCTATTTCAGTACGTTCAAAATGATCCTGGGACGTCATTTTCTGCTTCATGAATTTTGGCATTTTAGAGAATAGCAAAAAAAATACTAGACGGTGAATTTTCTTTTAAAAAGTTTACTATTTTTGATATCTAAAACTGAATAATTAAATAAAAATGGGATATGTTCGACTTAGATTTTTCAGTAAGCGCTCTTGAATAATGCCAGTATAATGTGAAAAACTGATGACGCTTCTATAGGAATTGTTTTTCTAAATAAAGTGATCGTTTACGTTCACGCAGTGAAAATGTCAGTCACTGGAATCACTTTACATTCGTAACTTCCAAACACTCCAATATCTTAGAGGATGGAATAAGCAAGTTCTCAATAATTCATTTATTACCTATATATTTGTGGCAAAATACTCTACCAGCTTACTAATTTCTTTTTTTTGTCTCACAGAAGCTGTTTTAAAAGGTTGTCACAAGTTCTCGAAAATACAAGTCTTAAATCATGACTTCAAGTTTAAACCTATCCTGAGAACTCAGCAGAAGGCCCTTTTCTAGCATTGAATGATTATAACCAATCGACCAACACACCGACCGGCCAACCCCTAACTGTGACTTTGACCTTGAGCTGAGAGGTTGGAAGATGTGTTCCGCACCTTGTCTTGATAAATGAACATTTGACCCAAATGAAATGAAATTTCTTCAAGGGGTGAAACCAACACACCGACTGGCAAACCATCCGACCGACAAGCTGACACCTAAACTCCCGCCAAAACTTTGTTTGTGTGTGTATAATAACCCACGGAAATATTATATGCTTGCAGTATGGTCATTATAAAGGGTGATGTAACTTTACTTACTACCGTAGTAGTCCTTCTCGCAGATGTAAGGTTTGATTTCATCAATAGTAAATTGTGGAAACTCTATGTTCTTTGCCAGTGATACCGCATTGTCACTCCAGAAAAACTTCATCGTTTCTGTACTATGTCCATCTGCAAGTTTAACTTTATTCATTTAACGGTTGTTTTGATATCAAAATAAAAAAGATACAAAAACACACCTTGTGAACTTTCTATTAATATTTCACGTTCAGAATTGTTAGGATACCAAATCTTCACAAAATCATGGGGCCAGTGTACCGCGCGTTTCCGAGAGAGACGTAAAAGCCAACAACGGAAGTCTAGAGTGATCAATCATTTTGTGTAAATTTCGTGAAGTGGAGAAAATGCTGTGCCAACTTCAGGCGGAAGTGCAAAATCAGAGGAAATGGTGTTTCAGCAGATATGTGATTGCTTTCTTTTTATATATATATATATATATATTTAAAAGATCTTTTAAAAAATTTAAGCTCGATATTCGATCCTTATAGTATTTCGGAGCTCTCATGCGAAATGTCGTCGTGGAAAACCTTAATCTGGCGAATTGAGAAGTATACAGCGAAATAGCACTTTTTATATTAAAACAATCTTCTAGCAACGGTTGTGATGGAAACGCCCGGGTAAAAAAAGCTATGATGATAAATAAAATGGAAGTTTACTAAGAAATCTGATGGCAGACTGGAATATTTTAGAAAAGGACTGCAGAATTTAAGATAACTTACAACTTTCCACTTCGAAATGGCAAGACTGGGTATCAAATGGATATTTCTGAAGATGCATGAGACATGAATATGCTCCAGTAACCCTGAAAACACGAGGATATACAAGTTGCTATCATGATCGAACACATGCTTCGAAATACAGATTTAAAGGATGAACAATAACACAATACAACAATATTTTTGTTTGAAATATATGTGTAAGATCATAACAATCTCAGTTTAACTTATGATTACGTCATTTAACATGTAAGTACTAAATTTGATTCGACATATTTTTTGTGTCTAATGAAAAATATGATGAGAAGTGTTTTGTGATATCATTAACTAACAATGCTGGAAGAACGCAATTACTCCCAATAAGGATACATGTATATTATACTGCACGTGATTCACGTGTAACCCATACCTTGCACTGTACTGGACTGCCCCGTCCGGATATATATGTAAGAGCTTGTTCGGTACCGTCACCTCGTGGAAATCAGACGACTTCTCGTTCAGTATATAAATATCTGGCATCCATACGTCATTAAACACAGACTGGTCCAACTCAAGTCTTGTGATATTTATAGTATCATTGTATTTCAACCTGTCGTCTTGCCAACGAGCTCGTAAGAAAATACTCATAGAATATTCCTGAAAAATAGTCCGTTCTTTTACTGTATTTGAAAGATATCTTTCTTCGTTACTTTAGTGGACGAAAGCTTTTAGTTAAATAAGTATAACCCGCATGACCTTAAAATAGAAATGTTCAATCTATGATATGAGAGGTAAACTGTAACACACAGCCTTGGCTATTTGTCTGCTCCAAGCAAATGAAAAAGCGGATGAATTTTCCCGATCTGAGCCAAATAAAAAGGAATGTACTAGAACGAAGCTTTTTTTCAAAGCTAACATTTTTTATGGTTTCAGACGTAATACGTCACTATGACGTACATGCAATCAGCAATTTTGTGCAAAGTACCAATACGACATAGTGGACTATTTTTTATCGGTATTCTTATTATCGGGATTTGGTAAGTAGACCTAAATACAGGGTGATATTTATAGTATCATTGTATTTCAACCTGTCGTCTTGCCAACGAGCTCGTAAGAAAATACTCATAGAATATTCCTGAAAAATAGTCCGTTCTTTTACTGTATTTGAAAGATATCTTTCTTCGTTACTTTAGTGGACGAAAGCTTTTAGTTAAATAAGTATAACCCGCATGACCTTAAAATAGAAATGTTCAATCTATGATATGAGAGGTACACTGTAACACACAGCCTTGGCTATTTGTCTGCTCCAAGCAAATGAAAAAGCGGATGAATTTTCCCGATCTGAGCCAAATAAAAAGGAATGTACCAGAACGAAGCTTTTTTTCAAAGCTAACATTTTTTATGGTTTCAGACGTAATACGTCACTATGACGTACATGCAATCAGCAATTTTGTGCAAAGTACCAATACGACATAGTGGACTATTTTTTATCGGTATTCTTATTATCGGGATTTGGTAAGTAGACCTAAATACAGGGAGCTAGCACTGCAAAATTAATACAGTCATAACATCTGCGATAAACTAATAGATACCATGCTCTACTCTCAAATCACACTTGTTGTAAATTATGTATTTATGCTTTTAACCTGTGATTTAATCAGTATTGTTCTGTGCAATTTCCAGTCTCTTATAGCTCTTACACAGAGCAGCTAATTACCCAGGCATTCTTAGTGTGTTTTAAAATATGTATGTCATTAGATAAGACTTTGAAAAATGAGTGATAATACTGTACTGGTTGTTTTCTCAGACTTTGTTAAACTCGAGGTTATTCGTCCGGATGATTCCGTGTACGAGTACGTATTTAGCGTGTCAGCAATTCAAATGTGACGATTCAAAGCATACGGGATCGGGATATCTGCAGTTTTTTACAAATGCTTGAAAACCTCATCTTGTACAATGTATCCCATGTTGTAAAATGACTTAATGACGTCAGAACGAACTACTTTTATGAATGAATACGTAAATTCATACATTACTACAAGAAAGTAGCGCGTAAAATTTATTATGAAATTTATTTCTGTTACTGTTAGTAGAATATGGTATGCAATAAAAAGAATCAATCACTAGCTGCACATGCGGATGAGAATATACGGCTATCGGGTAACAGTCACCCTCGAAACAGATTCCCATCTGCACGTGCAACTCGTGCAACTGAACATTCGTATAAAGTTTAACTGGCAGAGACAAACTCTTACCATATTCGCCTCGCTTATCGTGTACATGGAATTTACGAAAATATTGAGCACAATCTTGACTTGTCTGTCAGCTGAAAAAGTACAACAAAAAGTATGTTAATAAAACTCTGGAGTAAATCGATGTTATAATAAAACAAGGTCATTTATTTCTGGAAATTCCTGATGTTTTTAAGAAAAGCAATTTCGTTAGTTATATGGATGTATTTATTCCATGTTTTATTAACAAAATCGGATGAAGCTATATAACTAAGCAATATAATTCTTGGCAATATACACGATTCTTTATTAATACTGAATGTAATTATGCATTGACTTGTTAAAAGTTGTCCTCGAGAATTGATTATACACACCTTACCTTCCCCGTACTAAATATTGTACGTGAGAAATAACAAACGCCTATGTTTCTCCAGTTATTTGTGAAGTTATTCTGAGATCTGACCAAGCGTTTCTTACAAGATCTTTAAAAGACATTTCAGAAGCTTGATAGAATACCACTAGACTATGCTACAAGTCTATTATTTAAGCTCTGTGACTTTTTCTTTGTCGCCTGAAAGTCTTTTAATGTTGTTAATTTATAAATCTTTGTCACAGGGCGTTGCCATTTTGTTACACTAGGGACATGACGTTAACAAATAGCACTGAGGACCATAAGAAACTGATACACGGTCTCAATTACAACAAACTTGGTAGTGGACCAATAAACAATATTACATACCAAATACATTGTAACATAGCACTGGTCTTGGTTGCAATGCTTCTGCGCTGATTTTAAATTCTTTGAACACCTTTTGTATATAGAACAGCTATGTAAATTTCCACTAATTTTCATCAAATATGTAGAAGAATATGCCGTTTAAACTTTCTGAAGTGAAATTGTTGTCGATAACATCTGAAGGACACAGTACGGATACAGGACGGATACAGGGCAATAACAATAGCTCAACCTAAGCAGTACCTGGTCAGGTGAGTTTATAAACTGTAATATACCTTTGTCATATCTAGGTGGTAGCTTCTTGTCGTAGCCAGTAAATATCGAAGCCATTATTGAAGACCTGTAGTAGGAAATATACAAAATAGGCAATCCGCTTTAAATAATGTTCGGTTAATATATGGTTCGGCGTTAAAATTGTGATGATATCCGATAAAACACATTTAATTTTTAATGTTAAATAGCGTTTAGTTGTTGACTATCGTAGTAGATCTATTACAAAATGGAAATGTTTGAATTTTAACGACAATATCACTGCAATCAGACTATATTAAAGTGAATGAGGTAATATTCATAAAAGATATTTTTTGTACATTTAAATATGAACTCACATTGTTTCGTTTGTTGTATGTACAAACCCGGGTATGCAGACGAGTACCAGGGCTAAGTAGATGCTGGAGGAAGCTGACATTTTAACAACCATCTACTTCAGAACGGCAGTAACATATAATGAAAGTCTGCTATCGGGCGACTGTTGACTGCCAAATCTAGATGTAATGGTCTTTTATTTCCATTTATTTCATGGTTTTATTCCTGAAATATAAAGTATGTTTTGCAGTTTCAGGACCAGTGATGCAGTAAAGGTGCCCATTTAATAAGCAAATGGTTTGAGCCACAAGCGATTGCCAGTCTTCCCAATACAATATAATTAAGAAATAAAGTATTGCTATACAGAACAATTACACATATGGCAGAATTAGAACCATCGCCACAGCGCACTCACGGCTAAAAATTCATATAGAACATAGAAGGACACTTTCACTAGTTTTAAAACTGTGGAAACACTATAAAAGATAAATTCGCTGTGTAAACGGTTTTTGAAAAGTTAACTATCTTGACTTTACAAATATTTTGAAAATTAATTAGTCTGTTTGGGTGTTTTTGCAAGTAACTTGTAATTTATATGAGGGAAACAAATGCGCGAAGATGATCATTTTCTAAGTCAAATATCCAGTCACATAAATAAGTTTTTGTACCTGTGCAAACGGATTCATAAAGCACAATAATTAAGCTTTTAATATATATACATATTATACATATCCTAAAATAATTACATTGTCTGTTTTCGAATCGTTTTACTTTATTATACATTTTTTCATATCGCTCGGAAATTGCCGAGTAGTTCCGATCATTTCCGTAACTTCGGAAAAATCTTACGAATGAATGCACATAGCAGACGAATTTATGCGTGTATATTTTGGTATGTTAAAGATAACATGTTAAGTAAAATACAAAATATAAGATTAAATGCACACTGACCATTTAAGCAGGAAAGCGAAGACCACATTATGCAAATTATAATGAAATAAAACATAGAACTACTAAAAAGGCGGCGTGCGGCGATCAGTCTCAAATATGGTTTATAAAGCATTATTACCTTGCATGCATTATCATAATCTTGACAATTGATAATTGGCATACATGAACATTTATGCAATTGGAACAATGTGTGTCAGAAAATCAAATAACATCACTGCATTAAGCTTAACCGGTCATTGTCATTGTAAACTTGAAGATTGCTATTTGTTGTAATTATAAATAGCTTTGGAAATATTACTGAAACACTGACAGGTGTTAGTAAGATTTCTCAGGTGTCAGTTTATACTATGCATATGAGAAAGACTTATTATATATAATAAATACATTTGTAAAGATCACAGTTTTAATATTCCGATACAGCCACAGACAAATCGAATTAAATTTCAAAATTTTGTTTAAAACAGATCTTCAAATTTAATACATTTATAAATATGTTATGGTCCCTTTCTAAATTACATAGAATTAACAAGTGCATTGACACTTTTACGAGTAGTAGTTTTATTCTAGCCACCAACAATTTTAGTAACAAAACTGCTTGAAGCAATTTGTCACATGACTCCGTGTGTGCGTGCATTTGTGTGTGTGTGTGTGTTCGTTCTTAGTTCGGGATCGCCAAAAGATATATAAATATATATAAAAACAAATACGCTCATTTGCAAATCTGGCTGTGTCATGTATGAATTTTTGAACTGCAGAGAAGACAAATAAAGCTTTTAGTCTGCTATAAAGCCAGGCGTTTACATTTAAGGGATGATAGTGGACGTGTTGTTCTAAAAAGAACCATTCTTCACTGTAAAAACATAATATCTTTGATCCTATGAAGTAGTATGTTAAAATAATAATAACCGGGAGTTTTTTTTATTTCTTCTGGTATAGATTTCCCTACGGTAACACTGAGTGGTAACAGACGAGAAAAAGCGTTGTTTTTCCTTCCATAACCGTATAATCTTAAGCATTTCTTCAATTATAATTGTTAGCTTCAACAACATCTCATGGGAATATAGTTGTAAACTGTTCCAGTAACAACCCAATTTTTAGTTTGTACATAATAACCAACTTCTGAAACGTTCTTCTATCGTTGAAATATATCCAACCGATTGTACAGAAACTGACTGAGTTAGTCCAGTAACTAGGTAACCTATTTCTATGAAAATCAGTGCAATTTTCCCATACTTACGGCGACGTATTCTAATAATAACCTCATATACGAAAGGTAAATTTGATTAAATGTTTTTTCTATTTATTTTAAATTTTAGCGCTTTCATAAGATTTAATACTTTTGAAGCCGATTTGAAAATCGCATCTATGTGTTTATGTCATGTCCCGTTATTAGTAAAGGTAACACCTGAATGTTTGAGGTGATAATTGATGTCTACCGAAATATGATACTGGACAATTTTGATCTCTGGTGGTACAAAAATAGTGATTCTGGTCTTGTTGGGATTAAATGTGACCAACCACCAACCAACCATTCCGATATGATACACAAATCATGGTTTAATATTCCCTCAAAATCGTCAACATTGGAAATTGTTTGAGATAATGATGCAAATAATCTAGCAATACTTAAAACTGTAAGTTTTTTGTCAGCTTTATTGTTGACATAGAGTAGAAAAAACGAAGGCCCAAGGATCGAACCTAGTGGGAGGTCAGCGTAATGATCACATCATCAAAATCGTCATCATTCATCACTTTCATCATCGTCATTGACCTACACGAAATGACACTATGAATCTAAAAATAATCATCAAGAATATCCTATCAAAATGAAATTGTGACCAAATGAAAACTTGTATATTATATTAAATGATGTAAATCCGCTATCCTATTACAAATGTACGCAGAAACGTTATTCATTACACGTACACGTATTCTAGCATAAAATGTGCTGTTTTTGCTTATTTTGCCGGTGTTTTAACAGGAGATAAAACGTGTGTTAACGGGGAGATTCACGCGCCGTTATAACCCGTTTTCATTTATGCGCAGTACAGGGCCATTGTAAACAATGGACCTGTCTCCCAAGTCTTACACCATGTACGGCGTCAACAATGCCGGGCTTAAAAACCGCTGGTGACGTCATAAATATGACGTAAACAACACGGACGTTGTCCCGCGCATTATTGAACGTCGTAATAATAAGAGCGTTTATTTTATGTTTTCCAGTGAATTATAGAGTTTTCTCAGTGAAATAAAAGTGATAATCCACAGTTTTGAAACAGTGGATTACCATTTTTATTTTTCACTGTTTTTGCAATCTTTAGCCCGGATTTACGTCAAAAAGTATACCGAGCGTTATTAATGCTGGAGACCATGCGACGATGACGTCGTTTAAATGACGTCATTTGTTCTATGTTTTCTGATGACGTTTCCCGCGATTTTCGATGTTTTATAGAAAAAACTCAATAAAACATAGAGTTTTAACCATAAAATAAACAGAAAAATTGTTGGTATCGGTGTAATTTCACGTTAATTTCACTCGTGAACACCAAAAGTAGTTATTTTCACTCGTGGCTGCGCCACTCGTGAAAATATCACTTTTGGTGCCCACTCGGTGAAATTATAACGTGATCTTACACCGAAACCAACAATTATCCTCTATTTCATTTTTATTTTTATGATTTTTTTATGCTAGAATAGCGCTAACGAACGTTTTTTCGTGTGATAACACCTGCAGAAACTCTCGGAATATGTTGGTGCCCTCGCCCTAACGGGCTCGGGCACCAACCATCCCTTGGGATTCTGCAGATGTTATAACACGAAAAAACGTGCGTTAACCCTACAATCAAACGTTGGCAATACATGTATATCAATGTCATGTATCTATGTTGCCATACATTTTGGAATAGGGAATAATATTAGGTTATTTAACAATATACTGTACAATATGGAGATATATTTGGACGAGTACAAATATATCTCGGTATTGTACAGTACACTGTTAAATAACCTTTTTATTCTATATCTATTTTATTTTAGTTTAAAATAAAAATGATTCACTGAATGTTGTATTTCTGCCTATTCCTCATTTGTGTGTTTACAAGCAAGCGACAAATAATCCTGATTTAAATACGCTTAAACAAACTCTGTACATAGAGCGCCTACTTCACCCGATTTTCAATTCGGGTCATTTTCAAGCGTTTTGGGGTTTATCGTATGTTTAACATGGGACTGTTGAACCGTCCAAATATGAAAAAAAAACATACTGGATTTTTGTATGCACGTGCGTCCAATATGTTAATATATTGTACGGTCACGTGTTGCAAATACACGTTCACGATTGGATAAATAAAATAGATATAGAATAAAATTACACACTGACGGCTTGGGATCATATCAAATCCAACAGACTATAGAAAGCCATAAACATTGGTACCCCTTCAATAAGCCGTATAACTAATATTAATGTTTAAACCAAATATGTAGGGTTAATATATATAAATATACTTCAAACAATCTTCATTTATAATAACAAGCTTACCTACCAGCTAACGCGACAAAATACGAGTCGGTAAATCCAGTTTTACATAAACAGATTTTCAGGTTTGTAATTTCGATCTTGAAAGGGGCTTTATAAACTAGTTTTACATTAAACATATCTTTGATTTCCCTATAACACTTTGAACATCAAAGTTACTGGTCACATAAAGTTATCGGTTTATTTGGCGCTTTGTTATGTGCTTTATATTGTAGGTATCGGTTTATTCTGCGCTTTACTTTTATTCAACTTGTAATTGACAATGGTACACAATATATACATGCAAGTAGACAATTTGGGCAATATCTGTATACCCAACATCGTGTACTGCGATTAACATTATTGATTTAAGATCGGTAGCCGTTACGAAGTATTTTGCTGTTTTCTGAAATTATTAGTTTTATTTTTAGTTTCGGGATATTACAGTTTTAGAAAGATGAACATTTAAGTATATAGTAATCACATTGCAGTAATATTTCAATTGAAATTTAAATGTGTCATGTTAGAACGTAATTACATTCAATAGCAATAAATTCAATTCATCTATAAATTTGTGTCGGTACTTGAAAAGGGGCAACTAAATTTAAGTATTTGAACGAAATGATTATTTACACTTTTTCTTAAGCATATTATATTTCTTGTGCTACAAATTAGAGATATTGATCTTTACAAACTATCTGCACCTAACTTTCTATTTGGAGAAATAACATTTCCATACTTAAGAAAATACTTCATAGTTCATCTAATTAGCCGTGTGTGCGGGTAATTATTTCAGGACTATTTAAATGTAGTGTGTATAAACAAAATCAGAAGTTAAATTATATTTAAATAAATATTTATGTTCTTCTTACTTTTTCTTTTACTGTAATGGCTACCGTTCAAAACTGAACATACCGTGGACGGTTAAAAAGTAAAGGAAGGTCAGGTTTTTCAAGCCATACGTGCAAAATATAACACTTTAAAATCCCTGCAAAACATGTGTATATATAATATGCTGTGCAGAAAAGAAGATATTTCATCACTTATTTTAACAGTTTTATCTATCTCGATATAGTTTTATTTTTCATCTTTATGTTTGCTTGAAGACATGTTTCTTTACAATCAAAATGCGATAGTATCTTATATAACGAC
Organism: Saxidomus purpurata; assembly: GCA_022818135.1. NCBI lineage: Eukaryota > Metazoa > Mollusca > Bivalvia > Venerida > Veneridae > Saxidomus > Saxidomus purpurata. Next base: position 4,785,940 of record JAFMSR010000008.1, on the reverse strand, counting down.
AAACTGATATTTTGCGCCTGTTTGGCCTTGCACTAACATCTTAGATCTCTGTTAACTTTTTCTGCTTACATATCTGTAGTCCTATTTAATTACCTTTACATCAAAACAGTTAAACATTTCAAGTGAAATGTTACTTTTCCGTTCCTTACCATGCCTTGTTTTAAAACCCATACTACTTTCACTGCACAATTTCCTCCCTGGGGTTGTCCCAGACTACACATAGAGAATGAATGCAATTTAAATTAAATGTTCCAACTTCTATCTATTTTACATAATATGCCCGCTGGTTGAATTATTATTGAATGTGAAGACATCCACACTTTTCTAACAGTTTTCCACAAGTTTTCTAACAACAAAAACTAAGAGAGTAGAATTCTATTATTTTGTAGTAATGCGTTAGTCAAATCAATTGTAAATGCTGTGAATGTCTATGAGAAGTCAAATTTCGAATCCTATAGAATTCATCGTTATGTACGATGTACTAAACATTAATGAATTTCAATATCGTAATGTTAAAATAGAAATTTAAATGTATTACTACCTGCTTAAACCGTATACTCCATTATTTGACTAAGTATCACTTTTCAGCACGCTTTATTTTGAAATGCATAAAGCTGCATACGGTTTAACTTTAAGTATAGCGAAAGAAATATTTGCCACATAACAAATATGTGTTGTATTTGAAGGCCAGTAATACAAGTTTATAATTATTCATATGCCCTTTAAACACAAATATTTATAATTATACTTACATTGTCAATCTGTTTAACTTCCGTTTAAAGCTATTTATGTATTGGTATAAGATTCTCAATTATAATGAATATGTAGATCCTATTTTACTGCTTCATTAAATCGATCTAATCCATCTTTTGTGAGATATTTTTTAATGTCAGTCTATATTTTTTGTAGAATCTTCAGTCACGACAGATTCTTTACAAATAAGGTATTGATTTGAACAATTTATTCACTTCGTTAATTTTGGTAAAAAAAGATACAGCAAATTTATCCTTGTTGTATCGATCATTAGATCCGTCTTAAATACAAGATCATTCTTAACATGGTTAACGCTACTCTTCTATAACGTTGTTTATTACTGACTGGTATAAACGTTTCATTCAAAACCATTCAACTATTTGAAAGCAAGAAACGTTATTACATGCAAACACTTAGGTTGTTTTTAATTGGAGACAGCTATGATTACATTTAATTGCTGTTGAAGTTGTCAGTCTTTTGAAACGTTTGATAAATTGTTTTCTTTAGCAAATTGTGAATAATTATATAAATATATGGAACTTTGTCATACACCTAATGCATAATTATGTGCATAATATATGGACTGTTTCTTGTTTAGTGTTTCCTGCATATTTGATATTTTTGCGTCAAAGTTTTGGACTTGCTAGTTTTGTATCGTTTGTTTATTTACAATAAAATACTGTAACAGTTCTATCGTTATTAACATTAAAAAAATAAAGTGTAATGTTTGTTTTTGCCTGTTTTGAGCGTATGTGAACACTAGAACTAAACCACTGTATAGGCAATGAATATCCCTGCACACCGCTTGGACCCAGGTCACGAACCTCCATGCAATATTACAAGTCTTTTGAATGGCATGCACAACTAGACTTAGGGTTTCGGAGATGAAGCGCACACATGAATATCTATGTGGAACGTATCGGGGGAAACCAAAGGACCACAATTATTCTGTTCACAAAAATCTCGATGCACCTTGTATTGAAGAGACAAACAAAGGGCAACAACTCTGTGAAAAATAATCAGAACGAAACCTACGTTGAGCATACATAACAAGGCTTCATACAAATCGAAGTTTCATTCAGTTCTGACCAAGGGTTTTGAAGACGAAGCGCGCACAAGAATCTCTATGTACTACGCTGTATTGAAAAAGGGCCACACATCTAAAAAATAATCGGAAGGAAAACTGCCAAGAGCATGCACATCGACGATTGGTATCAATCACTCCAGACCTGTGTAGTTCCATTCAATTCTGGCCAGGTGGTGCGGAGATGCAACGCGCACAAATATTTCTGTGTACATTGTATTGAAAAAACAAAGGGACATAACTTTGTGAAAAATAATTTGAACGAAATCTGCCGAGAGCATGAATAGCTAGGCTTGGTACCAATCACTCATTTGAAGTTTTATTCCATTCTGGCCTGGTTTTTGTTTGGTATGAAACGCGCACAAGATTGTGTCTACACACAGAAGGACGGACGGACGGACGGACAGGCAGACATAAGCTAAATCAAGTATACCAGTGCTTACAACGTTGTTGTGCAGGGGTATGATAATAATTCTAATCACTTTGAGCAAATTTCAAGCATGTAAAAACCAGACAGAATGTGATATAAATCGATCTTTACGTTCTCGTTTGTCAGATTCGTATGATAAATGTACAAAATAAATGATAACGTAAAAAGAAAGTACATACCCGAGTATATAGCCTAAATGCGCATGCGCGTGTGGTAAAGCAACTGAGATTCACCTTATAACACTATAATTACTATATATTCCGTTTTGTATCATTTATCAGTTATTATAATCAACTTTTATTTATATAAATTCATAGCTTCTTATACCAGAAAGCCACATTGTTCACGTTTGATAAACACCATTTCACTTATATGAAACAGATGAGACAATATTCCGGCATTAAATAAATCACTGATTCTTACGCACTCCATGTCAGTAGTACTCATGTCAACCAATCATTTAAGTCAAAAACTAATAACTATGTTCCACAGTAGCTATATTTACTTCGAGAACATTATGCTGCATCTGTAATAAGATATTGAATTATTTTTCATTTGTATTTAAAGTAGATTCTATACGAATGGATAGACACAATAATTGTATTGCAATTTCTTGCAAATGTCTTGCAAATGTGTGTTATCTTCAACATAATCATGAAGTCGTTAGATACAGTCTGTTGGCTTTTCGGGTCATTTTAAAAGTAAAAAAAGGGAGTTGCAACGTTAAGTTGTGATTTATTTTCAAGTGACTAACTAGTTTAAATTTATTATTGGGTTCAGCTCCTTTTTCTGTGCTTGTAAAGCTACTAGTATTTATTCAGAGACTTAAGCTTATGTGTCCCATATCGTGGCAAGTTCATTCCCTTTTCGTGCCAACTATCTTCTTGTACCTTATGCGTCGTGTGCTGTCATGCCTAAACTATTACAGAAGATCTGAACGTTTTGGTTAGTATTGGCATGGTTTTCTCGTGTATCAAGAAATGTTGTCCTTCGTTTTACATTTATATAATGATCGCTAGGATTTAATTCTGACTTGATATGCTTAAAACATTGTTATGTTAGTCGGTTATTCTTCAGGTTTTACAGAAGTTCTGATCATTAACTTCAGTATATTAATGATAATTGATAATTATCTAACAGACCTTTGCAATTTACACACTTTGTGCGAGGTGAAAAGTCTTTTATTCAAATAGTGTATTTTTGTATATGGAACAAAGATGATATGTAATACATTTGCTATGTAGTTACTTGCTATAGATTAACACATTACCGCACAATAAATTCTTCTACTACCATTAGTACAAAATACACAAAAGCTTCGAATATGAAACCAATATAGAGTAAATGAAAACAAAAATCCCACATGGAATCATGTTTGATATGATTCCTCATTTCACTTTATAGATTAATAGATCAATCCAACATTTCTGTGACATCTTTTCCTTGCAAAGAAAGGGTAATGGCTAACTCTTTTATGGATCAGTTTGTTCCCTAATGATGTTTATTTCATTACATGGAAATATGTTATCAAGACCAGTTGAATGCTACATGTTTTACAGTTTTGAAATTGGAACTCAGTCATTGAAACCAGTGGACAATGATATGTCCGTTTGTGGAAAAGACACCAAAATGAATATTTTATGTTGATTCTTTAAAGATATATCGGTTATTATAAACGACCCTCCGTTTCCTGATTTAATTAAGGAGTTAAACATACTGAGCTGAGGTATATATATTTAACATATTTGTTATTTTCTATTCTTTTCATACCTTATAATCACTCAGCTATTTGCAAGCAAGAAAAAGTATAATTACACAGTTGAGTCTATATTGATAACCATATAGATTGATTTTTATTGCTGCAAAATTAAGTCCGCTGTGCTATATAATGATTTCACGATATAAAAAATGAAACTATAAACCATTGTACAAACAAACGACAAATATATGCAAATTTCATCAAAGTCTTAAGAATTACAATTGCAAGTAACATAAATCTAGTATACTGTACATTTGATATCTCTACATCACCTATTGGCACTTGATAATTTTTCTGCGGTAGTTCTTTATAAATAAATATATCATCCAAATTTTTACTTAGCATTAAAAACCTAGGTGTAAGTTTCAAAATTTAATAATGTGTTTATTTTTGTCTCTTTTCGGGTACAAATGATATTACATTCCTGGAATTATCTATCTACGCCAATTTCAAGTACATGTATGTGCTATCCGGATGAAATCTGATATCAAAATGACTCTTCACACGTGCCAATTTTATAAAATTATTCAGTTTTGCCACTATTATATTTAATATACAACGTAAACAGAAAGTACATATCAACAAATGTAGTCTTTTTGCACCTTTCAAGCCTACAGGCTACACGCACATGCGTCTGTCATAACAATTCAATTCAATTAAAATTTATTTGCATAATCAGCAAACAAGTTGCCTTTGGCCAGAATTAATATGACAATTTCTATGATAAGTTAGACATATAAAGTTCATGTATGTCGGAATGGGAACCTTTTTTATTGCGAATGCCTTTCTGTCCAAAGAAAAATATTTTTGTATCAAAATAAAAATACACAACATAATATATCAGACATAACTTTTACTTACCCTCTGATTCAAGTGAAACAATCCTAAATGTCACATTCCGAGACCTAAGTTCCAGCACATCACAGAATAAATCAGTGCATGTTTATTCTACGAGCTGCAGCATTGCATACTGTTAAAGCATAGCATGTATTTGAAATTAGCAATGCAAATGAATAAACACCATTACGTGCAGTTCCATATAGAAGTATTTCAAATTACCTTAAGTTTTTACGGAAAGCTGTTACCTGAACATGGGACAAAAAGACACGAAATGCTTAATACGTTCAGGTAACAGCTTTCCGTCAACTTAAGGTAATTTGAAATACTTCTATATGGAATTGCACGTAAAGGTGTTTATTCACCTGATCAACACCGATATCAGCTATTAAAATGCATTTGCGATGTTAAATAGAGTTCGAGTATTCAACCGTTAAATAATTCATTATTATGTGTAATTTCTTCTCTAGGACCTAAGTGTACTGTATTCTGGCAAGGTCATTACATTGTACCCTTTTCATGCCAGACAAATAATGCCTCACATCTCATACTTCGTTTACTTATTGGTGTCTTAACATTCTTTGTTTTGATCCACATGTTTTACTATACATCGTATTGTTTACCTGGAAAGAAGAGTCCGCATAACACGTGATCGCTTCTAATTGCTCGCAGAAAAATCTCCAATCACTATTATACAGACAAAATAGATTCCAATGTTTTAAGCCAATATATAGTTAATAAACTGAACAGAAATGAAAACATATTTGGTATGAATTTCCTCTCAATGTACTAAAACACTATCTTACAGAACAAATCTAACATTTCTTTGATCTCGCCATCTGGAAATTGAAAATGTTTGGAAATTATATAAAAGCGTAATTGCTGAACTAACTATGTATCAGTTTTTTCTTAAATCTACAATGTAACACGTTTTTAAGACTTTGAAGTTTGTATTTTCATTTGAGAATCTGTCATTAAAACCAGACGACCGCTGAATCTTTTATTTGCTTTGACGATGGAACACTCGTTAAACGCCGTCAACAATAATAGGTGTTAGTTTTATGGCATTACAGCACGCAGAAATAATCCATGCTGTATCTATCAAGATAAACTGGTTACTTTGAGCGATGCCGTGTTTCCAGGTCCAATCAAAGAGCTAGAGGACTATGTTAGCAATTAAATTCTTCTTTAAATTTGAAACTGACAATGCAAGATCTAACGTTAAACTTTTGTAAATACGAATATTCAAGTATTTTCAGAATAGGAAAAGAGAAAGATTACACAATTTTATCAGTCAGAGACAATAGACTCGGAGCAGACAATGCCAAATGCTCTATTTTAAGGTAAATGATCGTATTTACTATGAGCTGAAGTAACCAGTTTTTGTTCCCTCGAAGTTATTCTGTAATTGCAACCAAATAGTATTTACCAAATATCTCCTGACGAAGGCAGTATAAGTCCTTAAGTTTGTTTAAAAGAGACAGGCTGTCTTCGAAATTTGAATTTCGATTGACAAAACTTCTAAAAGGAAAACCAAAATTATTTTGTTCGAGGTAATATAAATACAGTATCAGTGCGCATCATAACAACTATTTCATTTACAAAGGATCATTAAAGCGCAATAGATGTTATATGA